>JAECUM010013393.1:0-22730 GCA_016617855.1 Megalonaias nervosa | reverse complement strand
AAACTCTTCTATTGTCACGGTCTAGGACTATATGTTTTTTCTCTCCCCCATGCCATGCGGATGATCTTAAGTTTCGTGTCGTGTTCGTTTCCATGTCATGACTGGTCGTCTTCGTCAGCAGCTGACTTGAGGTTTCAAATCCAGTGCATGGCCATCGATATTGGGCTGGTCTCTCCGTACGGCATGTTCAATCTATCTCCACTTACGTTTCTTAAAGCTGTCGAATATGGGTTTCTGTGTTCTGAGCCATAATTCCTGGTTGGGGATTCACTCTGGCCACACGATACACAACATCTGTCGGAAACAGGTATTGACGAAGACATATAGTTTATGTTCCAAGATTTTTGTGTCTCCAGGTCTCTGCCCGGTAGATCAGCACTGATTGGAACGTTGGAGACGAAGAGTCTAAGCATTGTATGCAGGTGGATGTTATCATTCCTCGAGACTGGTCTGAGAGTGATAAAGGCATGGTGTGCCTTGGAAATACTGACCTTGACATCCTCCTTGTTCCGCCTGACTTGCTCATAATGCAGCCAAGGTATGTGTACTTATTGACATTCTTAGTGGCTTGTCCCTCTAAGAAAATATCTTCATCCTGGTTTGTATTGACTCAGGGACACTTTGTCTTATCGGAATTGATCTCCAGGCTGGAAGTTCGGGGTATGGTACGTAGGCTCTCAGTCTTTATTGCATGTGCTGTAGTGTATCTCACAGCAGTCCAGTATCATATGCAAAGTCCAGATCTATCAGATTTGGGGTCAAGGTCCATTGTCTTCCTCGTGGATGGTCCATTGCTATCTTAATCGCCCAGTCTATCACTACAGAGAAGATCATTGGTGAACGTTTACATCCTTGCCTGACGCCAGTCTCAACAGAGAAAGAATGAGTCATGTGTCTGACATGACAGGTCGTCTTTGCAGAGGCACTGGATAATCCTGACAATCTTCTGTGGGATGCTGCAGTGCCCCATGATTTTCGGACAATACTTCCATCCACCATGTCAATGCTTTCCTGAAATCTACCAAATTTTACATACAGGGATGACCGCCATTCTAGGGACTATTTTATGATAATACGAGTTATTGCTATCTGGTCTGTACATGACCTCCCATCCCGAAATCCTGTTTGTTCTTCTCTCAGTCTGGAACCTACTGCCAACCTGTTCGTCTCGAAAATCAGCCTTGTGAGAATATTCCTTGGTTGGTATAGGAGCTAAATACCACTCCTGTTCTGGCAGTCACTAAAGTTTCTTTTCTTTTGAATTTTGACAACGTAGAACTTCCTCCACTATTGAGGCAGCTCTTCTTTGTCCCGTACTTCCCGTAGAATGTCAATCAAGGTGTCTGTTGTAACTTCGCCGTCTACTTTTAGGGCTTCTGGTGGGATGTTTTCTGGGCCATGGGGCTTTACCACTTTTGATTTTCCTCATTGCGTCTATGACTCTTCCTTGGTAATGGGGAATATGTTGGTGTTCAGATCCTCTCCCTCTTCAACGATTGGAGATTATTTTTCACAGGAGTGTCCCTCAGCAATCTACTGTAATGTTCTTTCCACCAGATTTGTTGTTCTACTGGTTTACTAAAGATATTTCCATTCCGCATAAGTTCGTTTGTGTTGATTATGCAGTGACTTTTCTTCGGCGATGGTTTCTATAGCATGACTTTTTATGTTGTGTGGGTGCTAGCCCCACCCACACTCTCCTACTCTCCTGCGCTTTCGTTTATTTCTCTATTATTACTACGACTAACCATTTCTCCATACATTGTAAGACTGTTATGTCATTATGATCATTTATTGTGATAGAAAGTATTTTGTTGGAGCATCGAAGCCCTTAATTAATTCATTCCTTTTGATCCTGAACAATTATTTCATAGCTTACAGAGCATCAATCAGTATTTTTCATAGCAAAGTTTATTAACCTCCGTCACTGACAAGAATTAGAATTGTGTATGAAATAGTTTTATATAAATATTAGCACCTGTGTGTTTCATTTATGTTTAATATATGTACATCAAGATTAGTATACAAGAGTAGGGCCTTGAGTTTCTTATTCTGTAATTGATTTTATGGCAACAGGATATTGAAACCAATGCAATGTTTATTAACCTCCATCACTGACGAGAATTTCAGTTGTGTATGAAATATTTTGATATAAATATTGGCACGATTTTTTTTTTCGCTTCTATCAGACATATGTATATTAAGAGTAGTATAGAAGAGCAGGGAATTGAGTTTCTTATGCTTTGATTGATTTTATGGCAACAGGATGTTGAAACCAATGCAGGTACAAACCATGCCGCAGTTGATTCCTTGTGTTCTGCTTTGAATGAACTTCATGTTGTCTCATCTGAATATGGAAAGTATTAGAAATATATTCAGTTAAATATTCTCAGCATAGGCGAAGGTATGAAGATAGATTGTATAGCGGAAACGCACTTAGATCTCAGTGTAACTGTGATAGTATTCGAATAGACAGACATAGATAGCACTATAGGTTTGATCGATCAATTTAAGGTGGGGTATTCTAATTTAGTGTGTTATGTGTATTTGATTTGCATTATTTGTTTGTTAGTTGTTTTAAAATACTTATTTCATTATATGCTATGGATAATTGTATTTTGAACCTGACCTAATCCTAAATCAAGTTCATTTTCTACCTGACCTGAATCAATAATTTTTTAAATTCTGTAATCAACTAATACATACATAATTTTTTCTATAAATATGGGTAACTATTAGGATTATTATCTTTGCTTCAGTCAAGAATATTGTGTTTACCATTTTCTTTGTTCTAATGTTAGCAATAGACTTTCTAATTATAACTAAGATTTTATCATGTAAAGTGTTGGAACCTTCAGAAAAGATATTTTAGAATAGTTTATTTTAGGAAATGTTAATTGTGACCTGAGGTCAAGTAGAGGACTATATAATCTTGTTTTTCTAGAAATGTTTCATTCGGCCTATAAGATCTTGAGGTAGAGTGATTGTTATGTCCAGCAGTTCATTTGGGCTAGAAGTTTTATTTATTCAAATTATTTATTCACTCGAAATACAAAGTGCTCATAAATATACTATTCTTGGAAATAGAGACTTGTATTGCTAGTGAAATTCAAATAAAGATATATTCTTGGATTGTTTTAGTTTGATTCAACATAAGACTGTTGACACATCGCCTCGACACTGGATACCACAGGCATATCAACACTTCCAGTGTTGGATTTATTTTGGATTATCATTAATGTATATTCAGAACCTTTAGGACTTGTGTCAGTAATTCTAGGATATTTGGGATTTATTTCGCAATACCGAAAGTTCTTTTTACATTTTTCACTTTTTATTCGTGGAAATAAATTATTTCTTGAATTTTACAAAACTTGTTACTTCTCACTCTTTTCACCACCCTGGTGGCCTAGTGGTGAGAACTTCTGCCTCGGATGCGGGAGATTGCGGATTCGAACCCCGGCCGAGTCATACCAAAGACTTATAAAATTGGTACTAGCATCTGTCTCGCTTGGTCTACAACATTAAGAGGTTAGAGTTTTTGCTGGTCGTCCTGGTGTCAGGATAATGTGGCTGGGTGGGACACGATTATACATGTCTGCGGCATGATCCCTCAGTGCTAGACATCACTATAAACTGTCACGCTGCAGGCATCGTTGCGATATGGCTTATAATTGTTAGAGCTAAGTTAAAAATCCAAATCACTCACTCTCAGTCTTTTCTATAATTTTTTAAGGACCATTGAGTCGTAATTGTTCCGAATCTACATAGGGAACGACCTTGAATCACAAAGGGGATAAAAACCATTATGCTGGTTTGTTAACAAATGCCACGAAATTCCAGTCAGTACTGTATAAAGCCCGGAACATTCAGTTGGATTATTTTGATCTCGACTTGAATGGACTATAGCGTAGCATTAGATGAAAGAGCACGTTATAATTCTTGGTAATTGGAATGTAGATTTCCAAAATGCGGTATTTCCTATCTGATGTATTAACCATAAAATCGTTAACAACATAATTACTGTACCAACTTGGATATCACAGGCTAGAAACTCGCTAGTAGATCACGTGATTCCTGGGAAACGAACGTATGTAATTGACCCGGGTGTGATCCCTATTGAGACTTCTATCAGTGATTGATGAAGCCAACTGTGACTCTACAGAGTCACCTGTTAGGGTCAGTTGTACTTTTAAGAGTAATATTTGGATTTACAAAGCAGCGACATTTGATCGATTATGTGATCTTGTTTAAATCAGAAATTGGGCTCGATGTTTAATTACAGTATTACTGTTGATCAATCATGTTAAACTGTTACATCTACTCTTCCAAATTGAACTGAAAGGTGTATCCCAATAAAAGGGTCACATGATGAACCGTAGTTACATCAGAATTAGAAAAGGTCTTGATTAGGCCCTATCATAAACCATGGTTTACATCAGAGTTAAAGAGGGTCACTATTAGGCCCCATGATGAACCATGGCTTACATCAGAATTAAAAAGGGCCACACTGGGGCCCCATGATAAACTATGGTTTACATCAGAATGAAGGCGAGAAATAAGAAAATGAGATATGCTGAGGATTAAGGTCTTCTGAAGCAAAGGCCCAAACCATTATAAAAATATATAAGACTGTGAGAAACAGGGTTAAAAATTTAAACACAAATCAGCTAAGAAAACATTTCTTTTAAAACTTGATGTAAATTTGACTGCTCTGAAATCTTCAAAATCCTGTACTTTATTGTAATATTATAAGTACATTCTACAAAACAATGAGCCTCCACTCGGACATATAGACCTAGCCTGTAACTTCGCAACAAGGAAGCGTGTTAGCTACTGAATTCTTTTTTTTTTTGTTCTGTGTCCCACGGCTAAAACGATGAGGCATAAAAGTTAGTGTATTTTAATGACAGAAATCAAACTACTATTTCTGACGTCATGATAGGATGACAAGATACAGGTAAGGACTCTGACGTCATGATAGAATGACAAGAAATCATACAGGTAAGGACTAGTCTGGATCTACTCATTCGACATAATGACGTCAGTCATAAACTTTTAAAAACTGTAGTTGAAGAAATGCGTGTGTGTGTGTGTGTGTGTGTGTGTGTGTGTGTGTGTGTGTGTGATTTGGATTTTTAACGTAGCTTTCACAATTATTCAGCCATACCGCTACGATGTTTGCAGTGTGGCAGTTTACAGTGATGTCTAGCACTGGGGCATCATACCGCAGACATGTAGCATGATGTCCCACCCAGTCACATTATCCTGACTCCAGGATGACCAGACCTAACACAAACCTCTTAATGCTGAGAGCCTATTGATGCAGCTGTTAGTACCATTTTTATAAGTCTTTGGTATGACTCGGCCGGGGTTCGAACCCGCGACCTCCCGCAGAAGAAATGTATGTGCCCTTGCAAACATTACATAATAAATCAATTGAAGCAAGTGGAAGCACGTGATGCGGATTTATAAGAAAGGAGCAAAACGCTATCGTCTTATTATATACTAATTTCTCAACTATGCAAAGCTTTTTAAAATAATTATATTCAAACGTTATTTACTTTTTGCATTAAACAAAAATTACTTAATATATAAATATGACTCTGATTTCTTCCAAGACGTTCAACAACTCTCCCATTTGTACGAGTGGTTTTAGTAATGAAGATGTTGAAAAATACTTTTTTAATTATCGCTTATTTATTACCCAAAGAATCCGTCTCCTCTGCTCTATCTGCCAACACACTCCTTATATCTAGATTTATTATTGAAGGTGACGTCGATCTATGTAAAGAAACAAAATCAGCAATATTCCTAAATGTTCAGAAATATCTCTCTCTCTCTCTCTCTCTCTCTCTCACACACACACACACACACACACACACACACACACACACACTCTCTCTCTCTCTCTCTCTCTCTCGTTATTTATTTACCTAATGATATACGTAGATGTTTATTCTGTTTTCCTTTGAAATGTCACATGTCTTTTATTATATGAAATTTTTGCCTTGTTTTTCAGGCATACTAGAATCTTTGTAAATGAATACCATGTTTGGACCAATGTTGTATGTTTTGGGAAAGGGCCTCGATGAGTTAGACACATCATGTTTAATAAAACGACAATAAAATGTTTCTTTGTAGTATAATCCTCATTAGTTAGAGAAATAGGTAGTTCGGAAGATCGATGAACTCGTAGGTTAGGAAGGAAGATGGTAGCCACATTCACACACACACACACACACACACACACACACACACACACATACATATGCACACACACACACACACACACACACACACACACACACACACACACACAGATCCGGGGACGCCAAGAAAAAAAGTCGATAGCTAAATGTATTCACTAAATATTTAATATTTAGTTATATCAAGTAATTTATTGTGCTCGTCGAGCCATGAATTTATGTCATACAACTTTACCATTGAATTCGAAATTTTTTTTATCGATACAGAAAAATATTCAAATCATTGCAACGAGAATATTAGTTACAACACTTCCGCTAAAATTATATTAGCGTCTTTCCCTCTAGTGGAAGCTTTTCTTTTACAAGTTAGTAATATCTGATGAGAAAACGATAATTTTCTAGATCAGGTATTTACCATTTGAAATGCATGAATGTTCTGCTATATTTAATGTATTGTTTGGTTTGGAAAGGTAGAAACTTCAAACAGCAAAGTGGAGAGAGAGAGAGAGAGAGAGAGAGAGAGAGAGAGAGAGAGAGAGAGAGAGAGAGAGAGAGAGAGATCACGTAATCTGTTTGAACCAATAATATTGCCGTTGCGTCGCAATGATTCGCGCCAAGAATGAACAAATCAAAACAAGGCCATTAGAAGATGCAAGGAAACGAAGAAAAATGAACCCAGACCTTCGCTTATATCTCAAAGTCAAAGTCACGTATATCACAAAGTCAAAGAGACTCGTGAGTGAAAATAAATCAAATGAAGGACTTAGAATGATCTATAGGGCGAATGAGTGTGTTTCACAAGGAATTAAAAGCAATTTTGAGTTTTATTGTCTGCCGTTTGTATTTATATCCAATCAATACAGAGCTCTCTTTCTTTTTAAAGCTTAGGCTTGAAACTGAAGGAAATCAGTCACATATAGATTTAGTTGTATGCAATATAGGACATCATACAAGAGTAACAGCGCTCATTTTGTTTACTTTATTTCTCTAGACCACTCGCAGTTGTATTTCTTCGCTAATGTATTATAATATTGCTAGACCACATAATACTGAAATTTTAAAATTTTAAAGTTGAACAATAGTTACATTTAGAGCTGGACCGTAATCAAATTTCAGAACTGAACCAACGAAAGAAAAATTTTAATTTTTAAATTCCTGAACCACAGATTATTTTATTACTTTAACATTTCTTGAACAGTTTGAAATTAACAGTTTCCAGAGCAGTTACATGTCAGGATAAGCTAAGGGTTTTATTCCGTCCCGGTACCGCATTTTCTACTGTGGATTGTATTGTTTGTTTTTGTAAATAAAATATTTAACTTAATAAACTTCATTATTTAAACTAGAAATGAAGTTAATATCTTATCCTAATCCTTTGAATGGCAATCAAAGCCCCAAAGACCGGTAGTGTTTGTCATCATTTTAAAAAACACACCTTAATTTGTGCGTACATACCCAAGTTGTTCCGATAATGAATAGGGAGAATTTGTTAATCACTATCAATATTGTCGAATGAAGACACGATATAGGTCTACAATTAAATTAGAAAGGTCTCTAATTCTATTCAGATGGTCTACAGATCAGGAAAGAAAATATTGCGGGAAATAATTGAATAAGAGATATCTCTAATTAATATATAGAGCTCTCTAATTCAATTGTGGCTTCTCAATCCCTAATTAAAGAGGTGAAAGCATATTATGTTATTGTTTTATCAGATACGGTACATTCTGAATAAAGGATTGTTATATGTCGTTGCAATAGATTTCATACGAAAAATACTTGGGCAGTTTTGATTGGTCCTTTAGATATTTAGATGATGGGAACCGGAAAAGACAGTCTAGTCTTGTTCAGTTACTTGTGTAAATTCTTCATCAGTTCTTTCGCTTCTATTTGTCCATCGTGTTAAAACGACAACGTACTTTTTCAAACTTAGTGGGGTCAGGTTACAAAATGCAATAAATAGAGTATATCTACTTTTTTAAAGTAGACATACGTACATATATCACGAATGAAGTGGAAGGATTGTATTGTCACGATAGGTTAAGCCACGAGTAACAATGAAAAGTGTCTCCAAGTCTAGACTGAAATATTTCCGTATATCCAAATAAAAGTCGTAGATTTTCTATTTAGTATATATTTGTTAAAGGCAAAATACCGTCAATTTGCTTGGATATTCTGTGACATTGTAAATAGCAGCTTCTTTACTACATCGATAAAAAGTTCCTAATTTTAACAATAATTTTAAGACAACCACATTTTACAAATTAAGCTTTTACAAATCAAATTCGAACTATGTATTTGGCAAACTAACGATTGTATTCGCACGAAAAGTAAGAGACTTCTAATTTGTTAATACATTTCATGCGCAGGATTGATACTGTTGGGGTGGAGTAATGACGAAACGTCTCAGAGCATAACATCTTTAAATAAAAGATTTTAAGGATTGTGAGTTTAATTGTCAGGATGTTCCTTATTTATTTTGTTTATTTCTCCATTCAAACAGGAATTTGTGTGTGGCCGTGGTAAGTTTTCAGTCTATTTCGGTAGAAACACTGTAGCCATTTTTGTATTGTCAGGTAATTTTGGTTTGCAATCAACGCTGATCAATGCCCGATTTATACATCGTTTTCAAACACAGTTGTGGTAGAAGTTAAAATTGCTACTTAAAAAATTGTATTACTATATATAATCAAGATTTGTTTTCTTAAAAATATATGCCGTTTGTTGTAGAGTATTACAGGCGGGCCCAATCGGGGGGATGGGGGCCGTGCCTCAACCGTTAAGGAGTTCGAAAAGCGTTTTTCAAATAAACCATTCTGAAAATAATATATATATTTCGCTGTGTACTTAACTGTCATGCAAGCTTAGGCACCAACAGTTTCCATGAGTCATGCAGATAATTAGTTCTAAAAACTGCAGTGTGGCAGTTTATAGTAACGTCTAGCACTGAGGCATCATGCCGTAGACATGTAACATCGTGGCCCACTCAGTCACATTATCCTGACACCAGAACGACTAGCTCAAACTCTAACCTCTTAATGCTGAGAGCCAAGCGGACAGCTGCGAGTACCATTTTTATAAGTCTTCGGTATGACTCGGCCAGGGTTCGAACCCGCAACCTCCCGCATCCGATGCGGACGTTCTAACCACTAGGCCACCGGAGCGGTGAAAAAAGTGAGAAGTAATAATCTTTCAAGCTTTGTAAAATTCAAGAAATAATTTATTTCCCTAGAATAAAAAGTGAAAAATGTAAAAGGAACTTACGGTATTGCAAAATAAATCCCAGATATCCTAGAATTACTGACACAAGTCCTAATGATTAAAATTTTGAATATACATTAATACATTAATGATAATCCAAAATAAATCCAATACTGGAAGTGTTGATATGCCTGTGGTAACCAGTGTCGTGGTGATGTGCTAACAGTATTTTGTTGAATCACACTAAACAATCCAAGAATATATCTTTATTTGAATTTCACTAGCAATACATGTGTCCAGGAAAGAGAGCCAGAACGTTATCACCAGGTTGAAAGGTTCTTTTTTTTTTTTGGTAGTTGTGTCATACATTAATTTCGTTTGTGATTGGGTAGGCTGAAGATTATTTCTTGCCATTTCACAAGTTTTGATAGTTTGTATTTAAAATCAGAGACAGAATCAAGTAAATTAATCTCCGTTTCTTCTGTTAAAAGAAGGTTTGTTTTTTTGTTTTTTTTTATAACAGTTTCAATGGTCCACGAACAGTGCGTCCTAAAACAAGTTCAAAATTATTCAGTCCAAGGGATTTTTGAACTGACTAACAGCTAACAACAGTAAGTGAATACCTTCCACCCAATCTTTACTGGTATCAAAGAAATTCACCTTATCGTATTCTTTAAAGTCTGATGAAATCTTTCAACCTCCTGGCATTCAGGGTATTACGCAGAGAACTTGAACTGCTGAATACCTAATTCATACATAGCTTTTTAGAAGATCCCTGACATGAAAGTAAAACCTTGATCAGATTGAACGGACTTAGGAAGGCCACAAAGTGTAAATAACTTTATTAAGGCTTTGGCTTTGGTTTTGGTCTTAATATTCCATAAAGCAATTGCATCTGGAAACCTTGTTGACGCACACATTATGGTCAACAAATGTTGGTTGCCTGACTTGGTCTTAGGTAAAGGACCTACGCAATCTACAGTTATTCTACTAAATGGTTCGTCAAAT
Source organism: Megalonaias nervosa (assembly GCA_016617855.1). Taxonomy (NCBI): domain Eukaryota; kingdom Metazoa; phylum Mollusca; class Bivalvia; order Unionida; family Unionidae; genus Megalonaias; species Megalonaias nervosa. The sequence continues at coordinate 12,312 of JAECUM010013393.1, read as the reverse complement.
GCAGGAATAGATTGTAAATGAACCTGAGGTATATTTTGCATAGGTTTTCCTACCATTTGACAAATGTGACAAGATCTACACTACACTAGTTAGAAACATCACTAGATCTTGTGAAAAGTTTTAATAACTCTTAAATGACCATCCAAGGGAGTTTCATGGGCTAAACTATGAAAATTCTGTCTATATGATTTAGATACCACAATTTGATAGATCACGGACCACTCATCATCAGCGGGTACCCCAGGTGGTCTTTATTTTCTCATAAGGACCCCATTTTTCATAAAATAGCACGCCGGTACCTCCGCAGAATCAGGGTCGCAAATAACCCTCTGAAGCAAACAAGAGATCTCGGGATCTTTTTTCATGTTTGACGACAAGTGATTGTCGTTTTTCACCCTGATTAGAAATAAGAGAATGGGTAGTTGCAAGAGCATCAAAATGATCAATATCTTTTGATTGATCAGTAACAGGAGCAAAGTGACCTCATCAAACGCCTGACCAATACAAATGAAGTTGATTTCTGATCAACTTCATTCTCAAGAGCTCTTTTTGCCCAAAGCTCTAGTAACTACACAAGCAGGGTATAAATCAGGAGTTAGGTTTCAATAGGAGCAACCTTTTGCTCCAAACAATACTTGTCACTTACAAGTGGATTAACCACAACCTTATCTCCAGCTAAGTCATTGTCTAGCAATAAATGAACACCCTCAATGGGCAAAGAATTCACAGCGCCGACGGTAACTGGTCCAAAAACTAAGTCTGATGAAAAATTAACATTCTAGAGAGGAATTTGAATAAAACCGTACTCTTCTTCCTGAAGAAGAAAACCTACAGCAGAAGAAGACTTCTCAAAGACAAAGTACTTGATAATAATAGACTCTGAGACGCTCCTGTGTCCCTTAATATTTTAAATGGGATAGGATTGGCCGACTCAACAATAAGTGATACAAAACCTTTCGACAAGATTGGTTCATAATCCTCCATAATAAAATCAGGTTTGGATTTGTTTGACCCCATAAATTATTGTTTCTAATACATGACCATGACCTTGACCTATGCAAACAAGAGGAATTCGAACTGCTCTGTCTTTATACTGTTGCTTAACTTTTGACTTAAAGCAGTCAGACATAATGTGCCCCAACTACTTGTAATAAGTGCACGTAGGAAGAGATATGGATTTCTTATCAGTCTTATCAGACATTGGATTCTTATTAGATGTACCAGATTGAAATTTATAAGTACTCATTTATTGAGAAATGAAATTTTATGTTCCAGGGAATATTCGTCAGATGTGAATTTTGAATTAGTCTTTCTTTCTTTGTCCTGCATTTGTTTCTCTCTTTCTTTCTCCTGCATCTGCATTTCTCTTTCTTTTCCCTGCATTTGTCTTGTCTCTCTCTTTTTTCCCGCATCTTTTTCTTTTTCCTGCATTTGTCTCTCTGTTTCTTTTTCTTACATTTGTATTTGCTTTTTGATTTCAATTTCCTTTTCCTCTGTTTGAAGCTCAAGCTTTCTTAACTTCATTTCATTCTTGTATTTTAATTTCACTTCCATAACTTGCAATTTAGATTCAGGATCATTAATCAAATCCAAAACACTTTTATCCAAAATATTCTTTTCTACCAAATATTGAACCAAAATATTTTTTATTTCTTTTTTTAACAAAGATCGTTTTGCCTCTGAAAGATCATATTGTCTGGCCTGTTGGAGCAGTTCATCCTTTTCAAGGATTCTAACCGTTAATGGTTAGGGTTTAAAATAAAGTTTTTCCACTTTAGGCGACATAGTGACAGCTAGTTGGTTTCACTATGTAAAATAAATTGACCAGGGACTAAGAAAATTCCAAAATAAAACTTCTCTGAAATGTTTCTAAAATTCGTATTCCTGACGAGCCCCCAACTTCTGTTACGACTGTATGATCTTAAACTAAGTAACAGAAAGAAGCAAATCCAACAAGTTTGCAAAACTAAACAAATAATTTAATTATCAAAGTTGTAAATGAAAATGTGAGAGGATCTTCCAGTATTATGAACTGAAAATAATCCTGTTAAGGTTCTTTGAATGAACGAAAGAATGGAAAACTCCGTATAAATGTCAAGATCGGAAATGTACTCCTCCGCCAGGAATCGCTACGTTGTCAAAATGGCGTTGTCCATATCTCCTTTGTATAATTCACAATAGTTCCAGAATAATATTATGGTCCAAATAATGAGCATTTTCTCTTTCCATTTTACTGTCCAAGCAAATGTTTTCCTCTCGAAGAACATCTAAGTATAAACATGTCTGCAGACTTACAACAGGAATTACTCCAAAATAGAAATGAATCAGATTGCTCAGTTCTCTCCTTATATACACCTGCTATTACGACTATATTTCACAAATACCGCACGTGACGGATCATAACACTCATTTTATCTCGAACTTGCCTATTCATATGACGAAGATCAACCAATGGGAAGTTACTACATTCTTCTAGAACCATCCAAACCCCATCAGCCAATGAGAAATTAACCGAAATTCGTCATTAAGTATTAATATTATTAAGAATATTATTAGTAATTTTTAACACTTAAGTAAGCATCAATTTATAGATTCTATAATTGTACGTTCTTAACAGACCCAGGCCATGTAGACAAAATCTAACTGAAGATATTCTGTACAATTTACACCCATTAATAAAAAAGTTACGAAATTTATATAAAAATCATGTGCCAGGAGCAACAATAATATAGATATACATAAGAGGAGTTATACATCTTCCATCTGTTTTCATCCTATTTGTTTTGTCAAATGTTTCTAACTTATTATATAACTTTAGGTAGGCAGTCTTGGCAAAGCGCAGTCCTCACGATCAGTCCCGTTCGTTCAGAATCAATCTGTGTTGATTCTGATGGACGATATGTGAGTCTGATGCCATCTGTTAATTAAAATGTGCAATTTTGCTGCATGAAAATCTTTCCGGAACACACCTGCATACAGTTTAGACACTTACCGGCATTTGGTAATAGCCATACCTAGCGCGATATTCAAAATGGCCACAGGACAGAGGGTTGTACTTTGCCACGTGGATTTACAAGTTTCTAAACATAGGATTTATTATGTACAGTTCGCCAAAAGAACCCTACAGCCGACGGTAGCTCAACAGCACGCGAGAAATACTGATAAATGCATAAAATGTACACGGATGTGTGCAGACAATATAGTTTGCAGATTTGTGCAGGTTTTAATGAATAGGCAATATCAACCCCTAAACTGCCAGTCAATATCATCATTGGTGTGGGGCTGATTGATTGGCCTACTTGTTTTGCACCTCTTTTTGTCTTTATATTACACTCGCATATTGTTTCAGTTGTTGCACTGTTAACGATGCCATTACAACTGGCTTTGGTTTATTGGGAGATGTTACACAATTGACCTAGAACAACACTTAACGTGAGCAAATGTGATTTACAGTATTCGTAATGGCATATTCTGCCTCAGAGTTCATATTTTCCAATGCATACACCTTTGCATTAACTTAAGTTAAATTAATCGCATCCTAATGCCATTAAATTAAATTAATCACATTCTAATGCCATATATATATGTATATATATATATATATATATATATATACTCTATATATATATATATATATATATATATATATATATATATATATATATATATATATATATATATATATATATATATATACCACATACATTAAAAAATAACATGCATTTAAAGTGTTGGTATAAAGCAATTTGATATACCAATACTATTGGTATATCAAATTGTGATCCGCCCATGGCGCAATAATACGCATATATAAACATTCTCGCGAGCGTCTGCAGTTGAATCTAGATCAATGATCAATTTCCACAAATTAGTCACTAGTGACGTATGAAAAATAATGATGAAAAGTATTAATAATCCCCGTTTTCTAAATTAATTTAATATGGTACACATTTTCATCACAATCCTTTCTGCTTTCTGTTCTCCCCTCCCCTCTCAAGCATAACGGACAAACTGCGCAGAAATGTGGAATGAGAGAGAAAAGGAATTTGGGCTGGATTAAAACCTTGAAATAGAAATTACACCAAGTAACCTACAAGAATATGGTTCGTCGTAACGATGCGTGTGCACTTTCCTTGGGATTTATCAACAGTGTTTATCAATGATACAATGTTGCAAACCAGTAAATTCCTCGGTTACGTGGTACACATACTGTGATATATTTAATGTTATATTTTTTGTGTGTTTTTTCTTAAACATACCATAATGTTCTAAAACATCGATTATTATTATTTAAATACGAAAATGTCCAAAAGCTCTCTCTCTCTCTCTCTCTCTCTCTCTCTCTCTCTCTCTCTCTCTCTCTCTTGACCATCGTAGCAGGATACGGGCTAAAATCTATGAAATGGAGAACGTAGAGGATTTTCCGACAATATCTCTGGACTTATGAATGATGGTAAAAAGGTATTCAACCTGTGTTAGAGAAAACCGCTGAGGAAACTGGAAAAATAGCAAAAAGAACAAAACAGACAAAAAAGATTCTTAGAGAACTTCCAGCCGAAATAGCTGCTGCGATGCCAGTCCCGGAAATACCTGAAGATGAAGATCAGCCTGGAGGTGCTGAAGCACCAACCCCCGAACAAAAGAGTCATGTAATAAGTACTGCTGAACTGATAAATAAAGATGAAAAAGAGAGAGTTTGTGGGTGGTTTTAGTGAAAGCAAATTAATGAAACCTGAATACGTAAATATATTAAAATATTTATATCGCATATTTTGGCTTTTTGAACAATTAACAGAATGTATACCACAAAGTAAAAAATAAGTTAATATGCGTGAATCCACTACCAAAATGCTATCCTCACCCAAATCATCCATTTCAAGACGCTCCCGATGTAATTGGAAGTGGTTTAGGAAGTGGTCTTATTACTTGTCCCAATAATATCCTTGCTGATGTTGATCGATTAGAAATTCTCATCGGAGGAAAACGAGCTGGTAATAATTCTCCAGAAATCATTAATGAAGCAGCTGATATTTGCAGACGATTATTTACCGGTGGTATCATGGACGTTGATGTTTATCAGTCTCTTATTAATGAAATTGCCGATGACTACTACAGCGACTGAGTATGTAATTAAATACAATTACTATAATAAAATGATCGTACATAGTACTCAACGTGGATCAACTATGGTCAGGGTGATAAATTCACGATTACCAGTATATAAAACGACATACGGAAATGGACTAGGTGATGTTGTTCAGGGTCTATTTAGAAGGATAGCCCCAAAAGCAATACCGATTGCAAAGCAACTGGGAATGAAAGCTATTGATGTTGTTCGTGAAAAAGGTATTGGTGCTGTTGGTAATGTTGCTTATAAAGCATTTTCAGCGATTAAAGATAGATTAACACGATTAATACGCAGACCTGCGGTCCGACCTCAACCAGTAAAATTACCTAGTACAGAAGTAATGCCTGCAAATGTCAGTAAAATAATAAATCAAGTTGCTAATCAAAAACTAGCAGAGTTGGTTGATGTACCAATGTCAGAAAAAGGAAAAAATATAACAAGAATTACAGAGACATGATACTGGGAAATCCAGAGAGAAGAAAAGAAATGGTTTTTTTTCGTCTTTATTTCGAATGTTTCATCACTGTGATGATTCCAGGTTTGCAAAGTGGTAAGTGATGAACTCTTAAAACAACAAACACAGTCTATATCATCAAACAAATCACCATGGAACCTTTCTCAACAACTAGCATCTGTTGAAATTTTAGGTCTGGGTCTGTATGAAATAACAATTAAAAAGCTACACCTTGAGGGGCTGAAGAAGGTGAAATTTTAGGTGATTATAAAACAAAGTTCACCGAAAAAATGGAATAAAATTCAACTGTTTGAGTGGCGCTATAGTACCTTCTCTAAGAAAGAAGTGTCATACTATGACGATGAGCAGGAAAGTAAATGGGAATCTTTGGATTATGTAACGAGTTAGCAGAAAAGGGACAAGAACGCAGTCAGTTGTGCTTGAAGGTCTGTCAGTGGAATGTTGCTCAGAAGTTTTCGTTAAAGAAGTCATGTGAAATCTGGAAAACTCCGACCCCATTTCGTGTCCCTTTCATCTTGTCTGGATGACCAAGATCTACCAGAGGAATGCAGAATTCTTGACTCTTCTTTTATTCAAGAGGAGAAAGAGGAGAAACGTGGCTTAAAATAATGACCCCAGATGCTTCCACGTTCCTTTAATGTGTTTATTTACTTGCAAAGTCCTCACATCAGTGTTTCTATAACAAATACTATTGCACAAGAGCTCACTGGATGACTTAACACTAATTTATATTGCCATTTTGATTCATCACTGAAATACTTAACAGAAATTACAGTGGTCTCATACAAGATATTATCACGAGGATATTTTACTGAATTTCATCACATCAGTGCACTGTATATCAAGTCAATGACGTTCATGGGACGTTCAAATGTTGAACTTTTAAACACATCTGAAACCATATCCACTATACTATGTAAAAGCAAGTGACGTCTCATCTTCTGAACATCTGGTTTGTCTCAGAGTCTTCCATCTGGTATTTTTCATCGACAATCTTGTCCAGCTCACCATGAAAACAAACCCACGACCTGGTGAAAGGAGAATACATCAACTATACACCATGCTCATCACAACCAAAGGCATTCCAAATGATTTACTTGAAGGTGCTGGTGGACGAATGAGAGTCGTAAATGCTCCAGTAGAAAACATGTAATTAGATTATTTATGAATATTATAATGTCGTATAATAATGTTAGTGTTAGTCTGACTCCTGGTCAGGAACAAGATTTACGTCATTACAGTTCTTCACAGAAATTCTAAAGAAAGAGACTTCGATGGAAAATTCGGAATTTCTGCAAGAAAACGTGGATTTAGACGAAAACTTTTCCTGCTTGACCAATCATGGTGTGGAGAAAATGGATACTGTCAGTAATAATGACGGAAACGAAAACTTCCCACTAAGCATCTCCAGTGAAGATATAGAGGGCATTAATGGAGCCATTACATCCGTTACAGAAGCTGACAGTGATGGCGATACAGTCGAGGATATGAAAAACATCTAGTATGATCCAAATGTATCTTTTGATTTGTTGCTATATATTGATGTCAGTGATATAGATGAGGATGTGCAACCAATTTATGAAGATAAAATGAATGAATGATCAGAAGGAGAAGAAGAGGAGGAGGAGAATATTCAAATATTAGGATAAAAGTTGATGCTGATAAAGATATTCTCCAAGATGTTCAAGCCCTCCTTGAAGAAATACAGATACCATTTATAACAAAGACGAAACTTTGGTTTGCGGTACTGATAGTTGCATACTAGAGTAACAAGATCTAAACAACACACCATCACATTATGCCGTCATCCTCCGCCTTTCAGTAGTAGAGATGATGATATAGCCACACTGAAAGTGGTTCTCGATGATTTTTGGAGAAGGTTGAATCGAGTGAAACAGATGAAAATGTTTGTTTGCACCTGACTACAAGATTGCAAGAAATCATTTTAAGCTTATAGATGGGAACAAACAGCATGCAATATTTCTTCCAGAATTTCCAGTACTACACTTGAGAAAATCCAAAATCATGAATTTAATATCAGCCTATGAAACATCAGGCCTCATTCATATACTGAAATATATGAGAGATGATGATGTTGAAAAAGACTGCACTAAATTAGTAACTATTGAGAACAACGAGACAGCCACTCGAAACGTTTGGCGATTGTCAACAGCTTTGTATATCTCGGTTCTCGTCACTTTCATCGACTCTCTACCACTTTCACGTGCAGAGGAGCTGAGAAAAAAATTGTGTAATCAGGAGTTATCTGTCAGCCGGCTTGAAGTGAGATGGGGACAAATGTTGAAATAATTCATGAAGAAAACATCCACTGAGAATAAAACATTTCCCTGCACACTGATATAATGAGCCATTGTGATGAAATTGTAGCCATCGCCGTTGCTGAAAGATAAGGAGGAAAATATGGATACAATTTACTTCTTGCCAGTGTGAAGTCTTCACTTCTGTTCTCATTCTTAAATGGAGCTTCCAGTTAAGCTGGATTTTGCTCATGTCTTTGGAAAGAACATTACAAATCAAGTCACTTTCACAGACAAATGAAACAAGCTCTATTCAGTACCTACCACAATGGTAGTATTGCCAGCTTTGGATTAGATACTGCTCGAGATATTGACCACAGAGACGCAAAGAAATGTATTCGACCGGGGGCCACATTAAGCAATGTAATGATAAAGATGTCCACAAGCAGAGACGAGCAGAGACAAGTGCATATAGTAATACAGTCTGTCATCTCAGGAGAGGATGCTTCGCAGATTAAGCATCATGAGACAAAAGATGAAGAGATAGCATCCAAAGTATCGGAAAGGTACATGGGGAAAAATCCAGTGATAATGACTTGGGTCATATTGTAAGAACATTTGGGTTATACAATGAAGAAAGGGAACGTCATTAAGTTTTGACCCCATTCTAAGAAATGTATATCACAAGGAGAATCCTGAGGTGCAGCAAGAGATGTTAGATTCAGCAACAGAAGATACAGGAAAATTCACAATTCACAGATATGCAGCAAGAGAGTGTCTATTGGGTATGACACTTACTGATTGTCATAACATTGAATTGATAAACGGACCCGAACATCTCATTAATAGAATAAAAATATCAAAAGGGTCAACAATCAAGAGGACTAAGACGCACCCAAAAATACATCATGCAAGAGCATGAAAGAGAAAAGCGAGGAGAAAAAAAAAGGACAATGAAGAAGATGACAACGATTGTGGACTTGTGGACTGCCTAAGTTCTTCCATCAATAGTTGCCATTCAATCTTTAAGCCAGATGGGACAAAATTATCCACCAATAAATCAGCTGGTGTGAAAAGAGTTCTTCTCGAGTTCATGAAGAAAATATCTGATAAATGGGTACTCTATGGCACATTTTATAACCAAGGTTATTATCAATAGGTAGGTCCCCAAGTACCCGGATACCAATTGGGTTGGAGTTTTCCAGATTTATCGTTCATCGTAACGGTATACAAGTTTTCTGCCAGTGCTTGTAAAGGCAGCACACACGTTGTTTTCAAGTTGACAGTCCTTGTGACTGAGCCATAAGTACACATACTTTTTCAGTGCCAAGCAGAATTGTGTCTTTTCCTGTAAATAATTGACCTTAATCCTATAGCTTGTTTTTCTATGTGAGAACTCTTTGATCCGCGACTGTGGTACAGTGGCAAGTAACAGAGGGTGGTTATTTCATCTCGCCACACAAATGACGTGCTCAGTTGCAACCTTTAATAGATTTTACAAATTGTACGATCGAAGTGTTACTTACAAAGCTCAAGCTCAGACTTTGTAAGGGTGCAAATTTCTGTCGATCTATAAAGAGCACATTAATTTGGGCAAGTGAACGATTAATTAGATTTATGGGGACAGGAGCGTGTTAAATCGCTATACTGTAAAGATTTCTAATGTCTGTGTCGTGAGAGGAAGTGATTCTTAATTAAGCCTTCGTTTATTTAACCGTCAGACAGACTGGAAGGGAAGGGTTGACTTCGATTTTGTATCGAAAATGTCGCAATTGAGATTTTCCAGAATCAGTTATTTGGAAATCTAGAGGTCAGGGGAACCGCAATTTTGGCGCCTAGTAATAAAAGGCGGGAGATATATTTAATCCGGATTGGTTACGCTAAATAAATGGCATGGTTCCCACACGGAATTTCATGGTTTTAATATGTCCCATCGCAAATTTTAGTCAGTCTACGTTTTTCTGCAAGAGAAAACAAATGCAGGAGACTCCGAGATTGAATTTAGAAGAAATTATCTTGTAAAACAGTTATCCAAGGGACCGGATGTATGGAAAGTCGACGGACACAATTCTGGCTGTAGAAGCTAGGAAAGCTTGAAAGCACAAGGTATTTGCGTCAATCTCATGTAAACTGTTGATATCAATATAACGATTTGCTTGGATTTATTTGCTTATATTTGCATGAATTTATTTGTTTAAATTTGAAGATCAGTTTTCGTGATATGAGTACAACTGTGTTGAGTTCATCTATCTGAATCCGTACAATGATCTTCTTTATATAAGTTTGACGAATTGTTTTAATTTTGTCGTCTTGATGGTTATAGGTATTCTAAGAATTTCATGCCTTACCTTAGTTGATATGAGTTACGAGAATCCGCGTGAATTCACCAACTTTAGATGATTTCACGTATCATAAAGACTTGAGTGCGTATTGACTGAAATTAACGTTGTTAAGCCTTGAAGTGGGATTTCATATATGTTGAAGACTTGAATTTGTGTATTCGCTGGAAATAACGTAGTTAAGCCATGTAATGAATTTCATTCATTCATTTGTGTAATTGAGACGAGAACGGAACTGTTATGTCTCGTGTGATGGTAATGTGAATCAGTGTTGAAATACAATTAGGAAGTACATTAATCTTATGAAACTAGGTTTGTTTATGGTCTGCCATGTTTGGCTTGACCAGATAGCCTTTGGATCTGTTTGAATTCCGATAGAACGATATCTGACATAACGAGAGGGGAGAAATGATCTATTCCCAGTAGGATATCTGACCGGAGATTTAGGTTGCTTCTCTGTTTATTTTATTATGAAAGGGGAAACAGCTCCACTGACCTTATCCAAGTATCTACATATTACGTACTTACATATCCACCTACCCACACAAAGTTCGAGGGCCGAAAGAGGCGAGACAATAGGGAGTTTTGAGAAGAAAAAGGAAAAGTGAAAAGGGCCGAGAAGAACAGCCACAGTGAAGTTGGAATGAACCGGAAATAAGCAGGTTATGAAGTTGTACAAGGCAATGACTTCGATTGTTCACAGGATTCTATGATGAACCAATTCTATCATTTAAAACAGATCGGCTATTTATATAAGTATATTTGTGTTTGAAATTCGGTGAATGATTTATTTTAAAAAGAAGTGTATCTTCCTACTGTAATGTATTATCACAGTTGTTTTATGTAATTGATTAAATTGTCGTCTTCTATGTACGGGGGCTCGTGTCATTCTGTTTATATATTTGCTCAGATGTCTATTTATTCCCCCTATAAGTTTCACACTTTATTATATTTACTCGATCCGGGCAACAACACCAACGGCGATCACCCTCTAGATAACGATAACAAAATAAAGCGGGCACCATGTACGAAGGTACACACACACACACACACACACACACACACACACACACACACACACACACACACACACATCACACACCACCCCACAAAGTGAGAACGCCACCCCGCCACAGACTTTAAATAAGCATCCGCTTATGACAGTGAGACCAAGGAAAGGGAGTCTGATGATATTTATGATGACTACACCACCAAGATTTGCTGAACAACGATGGAGGATTTCAGAACTTTATCAGACAATGAGGATGAATTCCTGGACTTTGTACCACATGTCATTAGATAGTGATATTATAAGAAACTTTGCGAATAAAAAAAAAATGTGAACCTAACTTCAGGTTTGTACACATTTAATGCAATTTCCCTTTGTCGGGTACCCGGGTAACAGATAGTCAGAATGGACGGGTAACCGGTATGTTTTCTATAATTTGAAAGCTTAGAAAACGTGAAGAAACAAATTGGTACTCTTCTATGAATTCTCTCTCTCTCTCTCTCTCTCTCTCTCTCTCTCTCTCTCTCTCTCTCTCTCTCTCTCTCTCTCTCTCTCTCTCTCTCTCTCTCTCTCTCTGCTGATGCATGGTATCATGGAAAGAATATGCACAGGCATAAAGTCTGAATTAGTGCAGGTTATCCTAGATAACATATAGAAAACATTATATTAGGCATTTATCCGACATCAGAAAGAGCTGAGTATATTCTAAATATGGAGGAACAATTATAGAGGAGGACAAAACCTTTATTATTTATTCCAAAGTAATTTTCTTTGGTGATTTTTGCTGAACAGTTTATTTTCTCCTGTCACATGGTTTGACACTAAATTTTTGCCATGTCTCAAAGATATTGCAACACAAATCAGGGCCGGATCAGGTCAGGGGTTGATGGGGTGGGATGGGTTCCAAAATGTCCAAAGGGACCTGATTTTCCTTGAAAAGGCACCAAAGCAAAAAATGTCTCTGTTTACACAAAGTGTGCAAAATACCCAAATAAAAATAAAACGATGGCCAAGTTTCAAGTGACTGTGTGTGTGTGTGTGTGTGTGTGTGTGTGTGTGTGTGTTTGGGCAGGAGTAGCCTGGCATGGCCCTGCAAACAGTTA
>JAECUM010013392.1:0-53004 GCA_016617855.1 Megalonaias nervosa | reverse complement strand
TAACTCTTTGTTTAACTTACAAACTATTACACAGAGTCAGAATTCTGCACGTGGTCGTACTGGGAAATATAGTAAATTTCCCAAGGTGATTAAATCTGTAAATGTAGATACAGGCGAAGAAATAATATTTCCATCAGTAGGTGCAGCTCGTAAATATTTTGATATTGCCCCAGCTTCAGCAAAATATGTCGCATATAATATGACCAAATCGGCATTTTCAAAGAAAGTTTAACAAAAATCACGTTCCAGTATACACACATGATGGGATATAACTCGTCAGGCAACGTTCTCTCCGATAAAGTAATTAAGCAGTTGTCCCGCTTGTTATGCGTAATATTACATGACCGTCGCGATTTATTTTTTGTGTGTGTGTGTCGTAGTCAGTAATTTAACTGTCTCTAGTCAGTGGATCAGTATTTTTTGTAACAGAAAATGATATTTACATCTTTTAACTCTCCTGATAAATTCAGATCGTTCATAAGTTTGATTTACATTATCTTGTGTGAATTCCAGGTAGTTATTTTTAGACCTTCCAGGTATACAATAGATCTATATGTACATTCAACACGCCGCTCAGTAGGTCACGCGGCATCTGTTACAAACGACATCCAGCGGATTTATTTTAGATCCACGCTACAGTTTATTCAGCATAATAATTTCTGAAACGTGTGTGAGATTGATTTTAGATTCACACTGCAGTTTATTCAGCATAATAATTTCTGAAACGTGTGTGAAGATGTATTTAAGATAACTGTTATTTTTTTCAGTCTGTAACACTAAGTTCAAAGAAGAATAAAGGTTTCACTTACCTGTTCGTGGTACAAACCAACTTGCAGAATGACCACGAAGAAAGATTCTTTCTGCTTTTTATAACGTTATAACGCCTACGCGGAACTTCCATTGCGCATTTTCAAGAATATTTTGGGGATTTCCATTACGTATTTTCTAGAATGTTTTGGGGATTTCCCTTACATATTTTCTAGAATGTTTTGGGGATTTCCATTACGTATTTTCTAGAATGTTTTGGGGACTTCCATTTGGAAATTCCGCGTAGGTGTTATTATCTTTTGCCTGATAAAGTTATATATGTTTTTGAAATTCCGTGATGAGTCATTCTGGTTATTCCATGATGAGCCATTGGAAATTCCGTGTAGGCGTTATAACGCTATAAAAGGCAGCAGAAGTTTTCGTCGCAGTCATGCTGCATGTGGATTTGTGCAACGAACAGGTAAGCGAAACCTTTATTTTTATTCTGATTATTCAGAAATGTTTTTATTTTTATTCTGATGAATCAGAAATATTTTTATTTTAAATAAATATTTATTATATAATGAATCATGAAAATATTAATGCTATTATTTCTGCGATTAAAAAATTACAACATGAAGGTATAAAAATTTCTGATCAACTTAATCCTCAGAAAATTGTATGTGATTTTGAATCATTACAACAACGAAAATTTGAAAATAAATATACATTACCAGCCGATTACAAATTCATAAAGTTGATTCAGCAAGCAATGATACAATCGCTGGCAATAGTTACAGATACGCAGGTGAAACTATTAACCCCCCTCGCACACTCAATCGAAAAAATTAGGTGAGAATTATCTCACCAATACGAAAAAGTAATTGTGAATGCTCGTATTAGACAGTTGAGAGAGATTATGTCTGTTTGTAATGTCAGTGATGATTGTGATTATGAAAGCGATGTTACCAGTGACTGTAGTGACGACGAAACTAACTCTGTCACCGTGACTGTTGTACCAGCTGAACAAGAGAGATAATTTATTCCTGAATACAGTTAAAAAATATTTCTTTATCTTTTATTCAGATTCTATTTAGTCAGAATCAGATTATTTATTCAGAATCAGATTATTTATTTTTATTTTGGTAATAATGATTATTCAGAATCAGATAATAATATTTATTCAGAATCAGATTATAATAATAATATTTATTCAGATTCAGATTGAAATAATATTCATTTTTTATTCTGATAATAATATTTATTCAGAATCAAGTTATTTATTTTTATTTTGTTACATGTAGTTTCGTACAAATGTAACGGAAGAAAAGAGTGAAGTCAACAAGCTTTGTATATTTTAACAAAATAATTTATTTCCCTAGAAAACAATGTAAAAATTGGAAAATAGGACTTACGGTTTGTGAATAGAATCCAAAATTTAATCCTAAGAATGAAAAATACAAATCCTATCATAAATAGTTCTATTAGAATCCAGGTTCAAATCTCGACGACGTATCAAAATGGAAGGCGATGACGTCAGATGTGGTCCTTGTACAAAATAGCAATTCCTCAATTAAATCACAGTTTATGTTTCCGAATAATTCCAGAATAAATTTCCACTGAATTTCTTTCTACCAGAATTTATAAATTATTTAAATTCCAAACACAAATGAATTTCAAAACAATCTGGTAACCTATCCGGCCTACTAGGTATCAGGAATACAACTGACTGACAAAGCTCAGAAAGGGTTATATATTCACCCGAATTATCATCCCGTTCTCGCGAGACAGACTACGTGATCTAATAACACTTGAAATACGTAATAAGATATTTGCCAATTTGCACGTAGCTCTATCTAAGAACTAGACTATTACTCTAAAACAAATATAAAAATGAAACATTGTTTATCCAGATTAACACGTAGGTCGAAAAGGACCTTGAAAACAGCCAATCGTATTCGCGTAGCGATTACACTACCGCGGACCAAGGTAAACTAAAAATATTACTAATGTAATATGTTTTGCGTCTTAGATAAACAAAATTACTGAAAAGAATTTCAAATCCCTCCAATAATCATTACAATAAAATGTAATGAAACAAAAATAAAATAAAAAAGAATTTTAAAACTAACACACAAGCAATTTAATTAAATATACGTAACAATTTTAATAATAATATTTATTCAGAATCAGATTCAGATAATTTATTTGACAATTTTTTTTGTTCTACGATCTCACATACAGATTAATATTTAATGATTCATTTCTCAAATCCAACAAGTGTCCAGTTTGGTCAGTAAGTTTGAAATGTATCCTTGATAATAGCGGGTTATGACATCTCAGATAAACAGGATTAATTGGTTCTGAAACAATCAAATATCCTGGTGGAACTTGCGGTGTAAATGTGTATAAAATATATCCTTGCTGGGCTTGATTGGATTTTTCAAGATCAACTTGATAGCTGCCATCATTTACGTCACATACTAGATTAACTGCAATCGTCGATGTGATATTGACAATACCAAGTGAGACATGACGACCTCCACCGTATGGATTGTTGTTGTGTTTGAGAATATCTGGTGGTGGAGCTATTTTTTTCCATGATTCGAGAACCTTTGGAAAATAATCATTTATAAAACTTGCAGGTTCTTTTCCTTTATAAAAATCAAGATCGGGTATCATTAAATTATCATCATATAAGTTAATCGCGCTTCCGTATTGTCTGAAAAACAAATCTTGAAAATCATCATTGGATTTTATATTTTCGATGATGATTTTGTTAACGTAATTTTGGTCTAATATAATCTGCAACATATGCTGAAATGATTTGATAATTTGTTGTTTTGTATCATCGTTGTAGTGTTGTATTATGCTCAAAAATAATTTTTCTATATCAGCGTATGTTCTGTCGAATTTAGATTTGAATGCAGCAGCAAATTATTTAATCAACGCAACATTAATAATTTTTTTTGTACCTTCAAGAGTAAATAATTCGTTTCTTAAATCGTGCATTTCTTCTTTATTATCAATAAATATACATCTGTTAAAATACATCCACGGAAATTCCTTTCAATATTTCGCAAGCCTCATAAATGTTCGTTTTTCTGTAATAAATTCATTACGTTTCGGTTCTGGTAGACCCTGATAAACTGGCAAGATTTCAGGCCATCCTAATACAGTTCTGATCAATGATTGATAAATATCTACAACGTAGTGTAGAGATTTTATTTCTATCGCGGCTGATAATGTTGGTTCATGAACAGTAATAGCTTTTTTGATTCTTTTTCTGTATTAGATTTAATTTTGCGCTGGAACTCATCGTTGGTCTGCTCAATGTGATAACTGCCTGTAGGTATACATACAACTTGCCAATCTAGTGTTCCATCTGGTTTATTTTTATAAGAAAACACATGCGAATTATTTGCGGGTAATACACCAAATGATTTTTATCTAATATTTGGCCATCTATAATAAACTCGTAATTGTGCTAGCGCTATTTCGCTGGCAGGAATTGCTGTTGGAAAATTAATTCTGAACTCATGACTGGTTGAACTTGCTGATATCATTGTGGTTTTTTGCGGCGCTGTATTACTGACGATCTGTTGTAGTAGTTCGTTCAACGACGACATTATTATTATTATTATTATTATTATTATTATTATATTAAATCAGGAATACTGATTTGATCTTACTCCATTGTTGTTTCCTCCAATACTTCATTGTAAATTTTTATTATCGTTGTGAACTCCTCTTCGGATAATTTACCATCATTGAGATAAGACGAAATCAACGATGATAGTTTAGAATATGCTAACATCGCCGCGTGTAGTTTTATTGTGTACTCATGTAATGTTGCGTTTGTGCATGTAGCTATCTTTTTCGCAATAATACTGAAAATACCAGCAATTGTTGTTGCAGCCGAAACGACGATTGTTACAACTACAGGCGCGGTCATTGTTATTGTTGATAATATCACACCAGTTCGAGCGATAATAGCAGAAACTGAATACACAACTACGTCAACGACAACCACGCTTCTGCGATATTTTTTTGCTTTTACTGTATAATCGTCAACGATATTTTTCAGTTTGGTTTGCCATGTACATACTTGATTGTATCTGTATTTTTGAACGTCGATCATTATATTTTTTTTAATAAGTAATTAATTGAGGTGTTTCAGCGACAAATTCGAGACACCATCAGTAAGACGCTGCGGTTAACTTTTTTGTCAGATGGTTCCAGTATAAATATTTCTTCGACATCTTTATTTAGCACAATAGACACAGTTCCAGAAAAATCATCGGTTGAATGACGCCTTGGATACCTGGTAAATATTCTAAATGCTGCAGAGCTGAACACAGACAGCCTGTACACACTAGTGACTTCTGCGGTATGTTTGATAGTGTTATTTTGCTGTGACCATGTTAATGATCCTTATGATACTGTGTATACCACATTGTTGATCTGCTTGTGAGGAATTTTAATCAGATTAGTTTTTTGAACGATATCTGGAATTCCACTGACAGTATCGTTGAGTCTTGTGTTAATTTCGGAGAGTTTTGTCAACAAAACAATTCATTAATGGCTCTTTTTACGTTTCTACGAAAATTTAGAAACGTTTGTACGTGATTAGAAAATTCAGTTCTAAATACAATCATTCCATAGTTGATTGTCGTTAACGATGTCGTCATCGGGATGTTCCTTATCATCGACGTATTTCTTCGTTGCAGCGTCAAAATCTGATTCTGGTGTTCTGAAGTTAATAATTTCATTGTTGTTCATGTCGAGAAATGCACGCATTATACCACCGTTAACTGATATTAATTTGGATTCTTGATCATCGACATAGTTTTTTGTTGCTGCGTCTGTGGGTATGACTTGATTTCCAAGGTCGGTAATTTTGTTTTGTTTCATGACAATATGACCAGTAAAAATATTGCCGGTTTTCTTAGCGTAATTGTTGATTGAATTTCCAGAATCTTGTATTCTACCGTTTTCATCGAATACAACAATATTGTCTTTGAGCGCGTTTGTAATTCGTACAAGGATGTCCGTCAACGGAATATTACTTGATTTTAATCGTCCTTGTTTATCCTGAAAAATAACAACTTCATTACTATCTACACTTGCAAGATTTAAAAGATCATCAATTCCATTCCTGAGATGATCAAGAGTTGCATATTTAGATAAATCACCTGCTTATTGGGTTTAAGTCTTAGCTGATATTCCCTAAATATCTACCATTATTATATTTTACTAATACCTTTTTAAAACGTCAACGACGATGTATTCTCGTGCACGATTTTATGAGGTAGTATTGTTGATGATGATACAGCGTCGAGTACAGCGAGTACTTCACGGCCACATATTGGCGGATCAGTTATTTTTTGTGTTGGTAATGTTGAATACCAGATTGGTGTATTGAGATTATTAACATATTTTAAAAATTCCTTTGGTGGTGCCAACCCAAAGGAACTGAAATAAAAAATTCCACGTGGATCAATCGCGTATGAAACCCAATGAGTACCTGACCAGAGTTTTTATCAAGATTTATGATACCGGTTTTCAACATTATTTGGTTTGTACGGTGTTACGTGTAGGCTTGTACAAATGTAACAAAAGAAAAGAGTGAAGCCAACAAGCTTTGTAAATTTAGCAAAATAATTTAGTTCCCTAGAAAAGAATGTAAAGATAGGAAATAGGACTTACGGTTTGTGAATATAATCCAAAAATTAATCGTAAAGTTGAAAAATATAAGTCCAATCACTAAACAGTTCTAATTGAATCCAGGTTCGAATCTCGATGAAATTCCAATATGGAGGCGATGACGTCAGATGAGGTTGTTATACTGATGGCAATAGATCCTCGATTGAATCACGGTTTATAATGTTTCCGTTTAGAATTCAAGAATAAATTTCCACTGAATATCTTTCTCCCAGAACTTTTATAAATATGAAGCACTTGTGTAGTTTTCTAGAGAATGAATTATTAAATTCCAAAAAATAGATAAACTTCAAAACAATCTGGCTTCAACAATAAAACACGTTGAGCTCTGAGGTGTAAAAATTACGACTGGACTAATCTAGTACCAATTGGCTGTTATAAGCCTCGATTTTAGATCACATGGTGGCTCACGTGACAGGCTACTTGATTTCTAATTTGAACAGCACAATAAAAAAAAATGCCATTTAGCACGTAGCTAGAATAGCCCTATCTAAGAATCAGATTCCCACACTGAAAATCAATTAAAAAAGAAAGGCTGTTTACAATTCAGCTAACACGTGGGCTGAAAATGACTTTGGTAATAGCCAATCATTTCCGCTTAGTGTTTACGAAATCTATGAGCTAAAAATAGTGCTGAAGTAACCGTACACTCTAATCGGGTCAAGTGAATTTTCCGAAAAAGAGATTCAAATCCAATGAAAATTATCATTACAATAAAATGTAATGAAACAAAAATAAAATAAAAAAGAATTTTAAAACTAACACACAAGCAATTTAATTACATATACGTAACAACGGTAACTGATCACGCATAAAAACACCTCTGAAATTTTTTTGTATTTAGTTTTAGCAGCATCAAGTAAATCAAAATTGGACGTAGGAAGAATCAACGAAGTGTCCCGGGAAGTCTTAGATCTTTTCCGTACCGGGTTCCTTGCAGACTTAGACCATTTCCTGTTTTGTTTTTTTTTCTACCTTTTCCTGTTGCTTTCTTTAGTGCCATTCCAGCAGCAGTTCCAACAGCACCAAGTGCATCTGCTTTTGCAACGGCTGGGGCTGCAGAGGCTATTATTCCTGGAATAGCTGCGAGAAGTGAAAATATGCCACCCGTCTTAGCGATGTCTTTAATGGCACCCGCAGAAAGATTAAGTCGTATGCCGGTCTTTGATCGTTTGGGTTCATTAAAGTGCTTGAGTTGACGTTCTGACAATGATAGTTTATTTGAACCACCTGTGATTTGTTCTTTTTTAGTGATATTTTTA
This sequence comes from Megalonaias nervosa, assembly GCA_016617855.1. Classification (NCBI taxonomy): domain Eukaryota; kingdom Metazoa; phylum Mollusca; class Bivalvia; order Unionida; family Unionidae; genus Megalonaias; species Megalonaias nervosa. The sequence goes on along the minus strand of JAECUM010013392.1, from coordinate 45,271 downwards.
CTCTACAGCTTTCTTTTGATACTGATTGTAGTTTTTTAATCTGACCAGCAGTCAGACATGATGATATGACATTTATAATTTTATGAGCGCTCTAATTACTGATCGCGAGCGATTTAATTACATGTTTTCAATTACTTTCATTCGTCCACCAACACCTTCAAGTAGCATTGTTTTATCGCTGAGTATAACAGCGATTGCTCTATAATTAGCAATAGCTCCTCGTGCCACACGAGCTCGAAAGTGTATATCAACGACAGATTGCCTAAATAAATCCAAGTGTTCCAGCGAAAGGTAATAAATCGGATACAGCGTTGTAAAATCTAGCTGTGATATTTGTAAACCAGTATCAATATTTTGATCACGTCCCATAAATGACATTAAACGATGATATGCACGTGCTACATGATTTTGTTCGAAATTGAATAATATATCCTCAGCTGGTTCTTGATGTCCGATTATTCTCAAAGAAACTTCAGAAACACCGAGTTTGTCAAATATCATTATACTATGTGTTTGTGAGTTTACTCGTACAGCATCTTGGAAAGCAACAAATATATGTCGCGGTGCAAAGACACCTTGCTGTGATGCTATCTTCCACGTAAATAAACCATTAATTGTAATTTGAATAGCATCTGTGGTCATCATTAACCATGATAACATTTATTTACTACCTTGACTCATAAAAGAGAGTAAACGTTCTTCTTCAGGTATTGTTGGAGTCATTACTGGCATCCACAACGAAAGTTTTGTCAGTAAAATTTTACCAACATCAACAACAGCAGCAGGTTGCCATGTTACATGATCATCTGTAATCTTTCGTACGAGTACAACTGTATGCTTGGCTCCGAAAATAACCTTTCTGACATTTCTACAAAATCCAAAGATATGTGGCAATGGAATTACACATGAAAATCTTCTACTTCCAGCCTACAACAATGATCGACGTGCTGCGAATCCTAAGCTGAATTCTGGATTAGCACCATAAACCACTGGCCACACATCAGCGTCGTTGTTATCGGCGTTGTTTCTTGGTCGTCCTATATTGTACTGTCTCTTGTCAGGGTGGTTAGAAGTATCTTTCACAAACATCATTGATGGACCAGCTGATCTTGAGTAATCGTCGCTGTATCTTGCTAGACCCAATATTGTTGTGGTAACATCGACGTCTTTCTGAATTGATTCAGTATTTCTTCCGTCAATCATGTACGTAGCGCTGTCAAACAACGCCATGATGCCATTATTAACAAAACCAACAATAGCATCAACTCCATATTCAGTATTATCTGTTTTCAGAATTTCACCTTCTACTTCAATAAATGCTTCAGTGGGTAAGAAATATTTGCTTGTGTCCTGAACTTGTAGCTCAGTTCTCCCACGCTGATTTGGCTGTCGTGCGTCATAAAAATAATATTGATAATCGCGCACAGATTCATCCTTGAGAACTGGCGCATCCATGTCAAATGCGGGATCAGATATACGTTTAAGCATCTTTATTATACTTACTACCGTCTAAAACGAAGACCACTCCCCGCTATTAAACTTGCGGTTATATTGTTTTCTTTTTCTGATAGTGGTACACCAGCTAATTCCGCTAGGTTTTGATTTGCAACTTGATTTATTATTTTACTAACGTTTGCAGGCATCACTTCAGTGCTGGTTAATTATACTGGCTGAGGTTTTCGTCGTATTAATCGTGCTAGTCTATCTTTGATTGCTGAGAATGCTTTGCTAGCAACATCACCAACAGCACCAATACCTTTATCACGAACAACGTCAACAGCTTTCATTCCAAGTTGCTTTGCAATCGGTATTGCTTTTGGGGCTAACCTTCTGAATAGACCCTGAACAACATCACCGAGTCCATCGCTGTAGAACGCTTTATAGGTTGGTAGTCGCGAATTTATCACCCTGACCATTACAGGTCCACGTTGAGCGTTATGTATAATCATCTTATTTTTATTCCTGCATCTAATTGCATACCTTTAATCACTGTGGTAATCATCAACGATTTCATTAATGAGGGACCGATACTCATTAATATCCATGATACCGCCTGTAAATAATCATTGACAAATAGCAGCTACTTCATTAATGATTTCTGTGGAATTATTTCCGGTTCGTTTTCTTCCAATGAGGATTTCTAGTCTATCAACATCGGCAATGACGTTTTCGAGACATGGAGTAATAAGACCACTTCCTCGAGTAAAAAGACCACTTCCAGTGGCACCAAGATCAATATCTATATCATACAATTGTGTTGGCGATTGTGGTATTGGAGGAGTCAGAGGGCGAAACCTTCGGAGTGGTGATTGTTGTTGTGCAATATAGTTATTTATCCCATCAGTAAATGTAATATATCTTGGATCATTACTTTTGGCCTGATCAGCTCCGTAGTGTATGCGAAATATCCATTTGTACCAGGTTTCACCATCTACGTAATGATCAGCATACTCGGGTTTTAGAAATTTTCCCCTCTGATCAAAACTTTGCACAGCAAGCACAGGTAATCTTACCGGGTTAATATCTTTTATATAAGAAATATTTCTTTCTGTAAATTTATCATTTAAATTAGTTCTGAATATTATTCGTTTTGATTCTGGTTTTGGTTCTGGTTCTGGTTCTGGTTTACGATACTTTATATCACCTATTTCAGCACGAGCTTGGTCAATTCCTTCAAGTATTTCTCGCATTGGTTGAGCAGCAAATATTTCACCTGGAAGTTCTCGTAAAATCTTCTTTGCTTTCTTAGTTCTTTTTGCTATTTTTTCAGTTGCTTTAGCGGTTTGTTCTAATGTGGGAAGAAGACCTTTGGTAGTCTCCGTAATTGGTTTAAGTAAGTGTTCTCTATCTTCCGCAAATTCAACCTTAGCTTCCTGACGATTTTGTAGTTGTTGTTTGACATGGACGGGTAGATATTTCCTAATTGACTCTTGTCGCTCTCGAGGTAATCTAGCTGTATGAGATTTCATTATTGATATTACGATGATTTAATTACAGAAGCATATGTAATTTAATTATTTGTTTGTTAGTTTTAAGTTATATATATATATATATATATATATATATATATATATATATATATATATATATATATATATATATATATATATATATATATATATATATATATATATATATATAAAGAATACAAATCATATGGCGAATAACAGCCCTTTCAAGCGCACTGGATCCAGCAAGGGATCACGTGTGTCTGGGATTGATTGAAATAAATGCAATAAACTGACGACGAACAGTGCAAATCTAGTATCTAACTAGCCTGAGCGCTTTCGACTCTTAATGAGTCTTTTTCAATGGCATATACAAAACATAGACAAAACAAACAAATAAAACACAAATACCATTGTGTTTGCAAAACTCTACATGGCTGTTTCTACATGAATTAAACCTTTAAATGTATTATGTCTCAACCAGCCTATATCAACTTGTTGCTGATACTGGAAAACTTGTTGCGAATACTGGAAAATATTTTCCAGTATCCGCAACAAGTTGAATTGAATACTGAATTATGTTAACCATCTGCTGCACGCTTCAAGTGCAGTGTCAAACCCAATGAGAGCGAGTAATTTGTTCGAAAATTTTATGTCACCTAGCACTTTAGCCCAATATTATCTTTATATAATCACAATGCAACGAGTTTTGTCAGGAAGCTGTCTATTTTACGGAGGTAATCTCCTCCTGTAGAGGTATGTGAAATATAATGTTGTAGACGGTACAATTGTTTCATATACTAAGTGTTTGGGAATTATTCTAAATGTTACAGATAATCAGAACAATGACACATACTGCCTTACTATCTGAACAGGCAAACTTATTTCAGTTGTATTTAGTATGCACGAAACCCGTGTAATGTTCCAATTCTTATAATTCTGTGAGATTATTCTTCTCTGACACAGATTCAGTAACAGTAACCTGGTTACTATAATAATAACTCCTTTCAGTAATTCTGAAGAAATAATTCAATATGTAGCGAAGCAATTTCATGTGTGTACATGAGTAATATATATACATACATACATATATATATATATATATATATATATATATATATAATATATATATATATATATATATATATATATATATATATATATATATATATATATATATAAAATTGTATTCGTACTTAACTGTGTCTCGTGTACTACAGGGTCAGTCATTATATTTTAGTGTTTTCATGACAGTCGTGAAACTCTGTGTGGTTTCTTCCAGCCCAAAAGCTGATCTAGTCGATGACGTAGGCACAGAGGACGATATTGGTTAACTCGCTGTGAAGGGTCAAAGTATCGGGACCAATCTGCAGGGAACAGTGAGATGTATATGATATTCTTTTCCCCATGAGTGCAGATTGTAACAGTCATTTGTAAACAAGATATCACATAAATAACTTTTGTCCATGATTTTAGATTATACTTTAAGATAATTATCATTTGTAAACAACATGTTTACTTAGATTTAAGTTCAAGACATTGGATTTTCCTTTGAAAAACATAATCCAACTGATTTTTCTCAGATTGTGAAAATTTAAGTTAACGAACCTGACTTTGTTTTCGAATTCCATTGGAAATTACCAAAGTCCAGGGTATTTTATTGTGACATAAGCCAGGTAACAGTCTGTATATAAGGAAGAAAAGGTAACCATTTATTCATTCGTTTTTTAAAATGCAATGTGAAATCATCTTTAGTTGTGTTCAGATATAATTTGAGACGAATTATTTAAATTATTCAGTGGAATTACAATGGGGTCATATACATTTTGGACTGAAATGCTTTTGGGATTATTGTGAATTCATCAATACATTTAAGATATGGGATTAATTTGGAACATTCTATCCTTTTGGACTTGTGATAAAACTTTTAGTATTTTTAATGATTTAATTCACGATACTATATGTTCCTCTTAATGTTCATTTTATAACTTAGAGAATTAATTCATTTGTAGAATTTTACTAAACGTTTTAATTTTGCTTTTTCTGTTACTTAGTTTAACACAACAGAGTCTTAACAGTTCAAAACAGGTTTAACTAGCCGAAGCGCTTTCGACTCTCATCAAATCTTTGTTAAATGCAAACATAAAACACATAAGACAAACAATAAACGCAAAAGCATAGCAATTACAAAATCTTTTCACAACCATTTCCAATGGAATTGAAACTTGAAAATGTTTAATGTTTCCCTTATTTGACTTCAAGCACATACTTTAAGTTGTTCCTCCGTGTAGCCTACATGATCGACATTTTTCTTTGAATTATGGAGTAGTAAGATGGTACTTGGTTGTTTTTTTAAAAAAAAATTTTGGTAAAACAAAAATAGAATTGGGGTTGTTTACATTGTGAGGTAGATGTTTACGTAATTTTATAGTCGAAAGCAGAAAAGAATTATTGCTAGCTGAAAATGACAATATATAATATAAGATTATTGAATGTTTCGGGGAATAATTAATGCAGTTTGAACAAAATGGGGACTTCAGAGATTTGTATGCCGTTTGTGCGTGTGATGAGATAGACGAGAACCAGTGGAGAGAATGGAAACTATTAAGCGACTGTTTAATGTTTATATATAATAAAGGGATGAACAGTAGAAAAAATCCCTGTTTAGTATGAACAGACAATAGTACACGGTAAATATTACTAGGATATATTGCTGTCTTTCGATTGGTATTTCTTATTGCAAAGCCTTTTATATACATTGCCTTTCTTTGAATTTTCTTACGTGTTCTGTCTGGCTTTTTTGTTTTTCTTTTAGTTACGCTGCAGACTGTTACCGCCAATAGAATCAGTTGACTGTTCTTTTTCTGCATCAGTGTTGCCGCCAATCTATTCAGGTACCTGTTATTTTTCTGTATCCAGAATAGAGTTTTCAACACAGAGCTAAGTTTTCTTTTTTTATGAAAAAGAGCACTTATGGTGGACACGCTTTATTTTTTGCACCACCACTATTACAACGATGACAATTATGACACTGAATAAAATTATGACTACGCAACAGCAACTACGAATTCTATTACTACTATTATAGCTACTACTACCAATGATAATCAATATCGTCAATAATAATGATAATAATAATAATAATAACATGCAAAGAAGATAAATTTTCAAATGGTAAACAACGATCAACAGGATCATGATTTATGAACGAGAAAGTTAGAAATAGAAATCCTTGCATTCAAAGTCCATTGAAACCTGTAAACAGGTTCCAGTGTTATAAACCATCTCATCAGTTTTTTTTCTCAAACGATATTTTTAAAATCGTTTTCATTGCTTCCTGTATGACGATAAAATTTTCGTACAACAAACAGTAGATATCTAAAAATTACACAAGTCGTACTATCTCGAATTATGTTTATAAAAGTCTTGCTTTTTTTCTGGCGACATTTTGGAAGATTTACTCAAATCTATTTTTGATGAATAATAGGCAAGTTGTAACATGAGCCTGATGTGTGTCTTACTTATTTGGTAAAGATCCTATTCAGTCGGTAACAAACTATATAGCGAAATTATCCCACCGAGGATTATAATTTCTATACTCCTCTGACGGAACAAGTTTACATTTCATCATATTTTGTGTCAGATTTGAAGAGAAAGGTTCTAATTCATTCTGATTCATTTATTGACAGACGCAAGATCTTTTAAATTTAATTTTGCTACATTTCTTGCTTATTTTAAGAATACAATTAATGGAATATCAAAAACATGACATCAGATATAGAGCTTGCATAATTATAGTTGGTATATAAATACGACCATTTCTCCTTATATTTCTTTGGCAAAATATTAAGAATTAAATTACGGTCTTAATTTTTTTTTTACTATATAGGTATGTACAGATTTTTAATTTCCATAATTTCGTCGTTTTCATTTATGCGTTAACGGATGTTTGAACGTCAAAATGCAAAACAGGAAAATCCACGGTAAAGTCGTTGAGGTTTATTTACGACGCTGTGACACCGTGACGTTTGCATGACATAATGCTACATGGAATGTCATGTAGAATATTTTTTACTATATTTTTAAGAGCCAGATAGAAACAAAAGTCTTTTGTTTCAGGATCAGGCATTACTGTGGCTATCTTTGTATTATGTAAGCCTGTTTTACCGGTTTCTCAAATTTGTCGCCTTAAAAACTTACAACAACAGAAATATCGAGGGGCTCTGGGTGGCCGAGTGGTCTAAAGCACTCACCTTTACCGATCACTGCCATCTCATGTCTATCCGCGTGGGTTGTGAGAAAGCGTGTTAGTAGCTTTGGATAGGTCGGTGGTTCTTACCCAAACTTTCCCCGGGTTCTTCCTCCACGAGTTATACTGGTCGCCATCTATAGCCTATCGTGTGGTGAAAAATGGCGTTAAACCCATAACAACAACAACAAAAGAAAAACAACAGAAAGTTCTCAATCAAGGCCATCAAACCAATTTTTCATTCATATATTTTTTCACATGTAAAAGAATATCCATATGTTCTAATAACTGGAAACAGAAGATTTTTCATCAAGCCATACTAAGCTTGAATAGTTCCTCAAGGAGGTACACTACCAGCAAGATAAGCGAGTACTTTATGACCTAGACTGATAAACGGAAACAAATCACCTTACCTGTTAGGAATGAGTTTTTTCCTTCAAAAGATGTTTAGTTCCCAGCCGTTTACTTCTAAAGAACTATATGCCCCGAAAGTCTTGTTATTGTCTCAAAACGTCACTGTCATTTTCCTCGAGAAGAGTTGCTGTATTTGGCCTGAATTGGTCCAGCCTTTATAATATGTATAAAATTTAATTCCACACGGGATTAAGTAATGTCAAACTAATTTTGTTCCTAAATCGAAGATATTTTATGACAATGCTCGTAACACGATTAAGGTGGAGATGAACTTACGAAAGGGATTTGTCGGGTGGGTGAAGGGTGAGTGTAATGTTATAGTCATCCTTTCAGGAAAAAATACCATTTTTTCTGCGTTAATAAGGATTACATTTCACGTTGTGGTGCATAAAATAATGGAGTTGAACTTACGTGTTCACCACTCGCTAAGATATCACGATAACTGTGCCAATCGTTGAGATATATCCGGAATTATTTGAGAAAAAGGAAATATCCTATGAATAGTTTTGCTACCGCCTTATTTTGGTAGATCAAAGGAAGCACCTCTTTTTCAAGTCAGTATGTATCAGATACAATATAGTATCGGACAGTTGATGCAATTCGATCAGTGTGGATATTTTTTAATATAGGATGAACTTGAGTTTCTTTAATTTTAGTTTTTGAAATAGGAATTACAAAATATATTTATAATAGGGAGCAACAAACAATATCTAACACGTTGCAGGGTCTACAACAGGAGGCTTGACTTGAATTTTCGTCTGTTGCTCGAGCAGCACTTGATAGTGACAAGGTGTATCTACGTAAGCGTTTTCGTAGTGGGTTACAGGATATTTAGCACTATTAATTTACTTCTTTTGCTGAATGATTTCTTTTCCTCAGTATTCAAAATTTAAAATGTTCTTTTGATCTAAACATGGTGCACGTTAGTTTATATAACAGATAAGGTTGATTTTAAAGTTTCCTTGAATGAATACAAAATTGAAGACCAACTGCAGCGTGACATCCTGCATGTCTTATGTATTTAGTTTTGGAAAACAAGAACAGAGGGAAACAAAAGATCTATATGCACAAGCCAAAGCTTATTTTGGCTTTACAAGATCATTGAAATTTTGTTGATTACGCGAGTGTCAAATACATCTACAATGTTTGGCAACGTTGCCATGCCCCACTGATTTAGCATGTAAATTGGTATTTTGCACTGATCAAGTTAAATCAAGTTGATAGTATGGTGAAAAGTAATATTTTCCACCATTACCAAGTATTTAAATGCGCATTCCTGCGTTGTCAGACTTGTATTTTTTTATTTGGGTTGATTGTTTATTTTAACCTATTTTTTTACCTTTGACCTTTGCAAATTTCACTGTCCATCAAACTGATTTTTTCTGGACTATTCCTTGACAAATTCATTTTGACAAATGTATAACTATGTTGCACATTTCAGCAATTTGGAATAGGCAGAAAAATGATTGTTTAATATTTTGTTTCGTTAAACCCAGAAGAACCTGAAACTCAACTTAAGGACTCAGGCAGTAAAAGTGAGGAGGCTTTTATAGTGATTGTAGGAGTTTGGCCTATACCTTTATAAGCATGCCAAACTATGCTACCTTTGATGATTTCTCAGCAACACAGGATCTTGTATGTTCAGTATAATGAAATATAAGCCTAAAGCATGTGAATCGACTGTATAACCATTGTGCCCGATATCGACTAAGGAAAAGGTTTTGTAACACCGTCATAGCTGAAAAAGATGTAAGTGCTTAATAAACTAAAGGGAATCAATAAGCCTTATCCATTGACTTGGGCAGTTATAGAAAATGCATATAACCGTTATTCTTCATAAAGATAATTTTTTGTGACACAAAAAACCTCCACTGCTTTTGACGTTGCGATGAACAATACTGAAAACATCCGCACTATATGCCTCATGTAGTTGAAGTTTATTTTACTTTTGGTGTCAACAAAGGAGAAAAGAAACAATATAAAAATAAACAAACTAAAAGACAAAGAAACAAATTCCACAGCAGAGAACAATACTGAAAACAGTTTCATACATCATAAAGTCAAATGTATTTTTGTTATTAAGAAAGAAAAAAGCAACGATACTGCATAGGATTTCGTGCGAACAATACGGAAAACGCTGCTCTGTGCAGGTCATAGTGTCAAAGGTAATTTTTCTTGTCACCTATGAATGTTCCACTGCATATGCTGGACGGTAAAAGGTACAGAGAAGAGTGTCATGTATCACAAGACATAAAGATACTTTTTCTTTTCAAGGAAAAAAAATTTCTACGTCATGATCAAGCAAACATGTGCACGTGTTTTTATGTTTAATTTCTGAACATGGAGAAAAATAATTTCACTTAAACTTTGGAAGTGCTTAGATGGATGTGTTCATAGAAGATCGAAGTTCAATGATAAATCTAATCACAAAAGAAATGAATAACATATTTTTGAAACTGCATTTCTTCAGGGAATAGATCAACGCATGGAGACATTTGTAAAACGTGGACCGACATGGGCTGATTATAACGAAAAACAGAAATTGTTAAGAAAGCATACAATGTCGATAAAAATATACATAAGCACTCTCCGTTTCTTCTTGATTTGTTTCCATATAATCTGTTTTATCATCTGTTTATTTAAAATATAATTAAAATAGTTGAAAAAAAAATGTCTAGGTAAATAATTCTGATTAAATGCTAAGATAGAGGATACATCAACTGGAGCACCCTCTCAAAAAGCATCATCAATGCAAATTTGGACTAAATTGCAATAGACTCTGCTGATATCTTATCAACATCATACAAAATTAAATTTGCACAAGCATTTGACTTATTGGTAAAGTGCGCATGGAAATGAATAAAGTACGAACTTTAAATAAGACATTAAGTATTTCTCATAGAACATCGAATTCGTCTCTTTTCTCTGCTTGGAACATTGATTTGCTTGCCATTGTGAGTGTGGTAAACAGATGTATTTCGTTAGGCTTATTACATGTGTAAGATTCTACATATCCGTTGTCTAGAATGGGCGACCATTTAGTCAGCCTGACTATTTAGGTGTTGATAAAAGTACTTATTTGATTGCTACCAAATGTCACTTACTATCACACATTGTTAAAAAGAAGCCCCATAATTGCCATTAATTTTGCATTGCACAAGAAAGCTGGAGAAATTTAGTTTCATATGTTTTTTTAGCCTTTCGTCCTCGTCTCAGTTTTAAGTGTGCTTGCAAGACAAACCTTGTTTGGGTCAATTGGAAAATATCTTGATCAAGAAGCCGTCTACCAGAACCTGTCTCGTTGGAAAAAAGACCTCGATAAAGTACGGACATCAAGTTCTATTGTAGTAAACGGTAAAAAAAAATTGATTAGCAAGAAGTAGTTTCACCTTTTCTTGTTTTGACTCACCAGTGACTGACAATGTTGACTTTAAAAACTTCCAATAAATTACTTTCCCCGCATAACCATCAATAGGCTGAATGGTGGGTATATGGTCTAGGGCTTTTTGGTCCCATTTGAGCCTATTTTCTGGTTAAAATTGGAATTTTGCTAACGTATTCAAACTTATCAGAACTTCATTTTACAGTGATATTCGTATTTACATCAAGTACTAAAAATACACTTGTCATTTAAATATCATATTCTTTTGCAAATACAGTCATGCAATTATGTGTTATTTGAATTTGAATTACGAAAGTGTGTCTTTTGTATCCTTCAGCATTTCCATTGACTGTATAACTCTTTGGTCTTCCTTGCGTTTAAAGTGTATTATAACATGAAATTCCAAGTAGTTATATTTCTTACCTTATCAACCGATTCACGTTCAAATGATCTAGACATTCATGAGTCAGAGAAAAGATAAGGTTGCTTGAATATGAAAGGACGGATCTTCATGATTCTACAATCCAGGTATGATACCCATATCTCTTAGGGTTTAGTCCTATGAATATACAGACATTCTTTAACCAAAAATGTATTCAAGATTTTCAAATGACGTTGATTTTACATGACGGTAAGAAGGAGGGTAGGAATTAATAATATAAAAAACTGCGCGTACTTTTCTTGTATGAGCTCAGCATCACGAATGATATCGGCGTCTGTTGTTAAATAAATTTTCACGTCATCGTCTCGAAATATAGCTGACATTGTTACATTTGTTTTGCGCACAGACCACGATTTTCAGCATGCATCAAATGAATTGTATCGCTCTGCATTTTGATATTGGTGTTGAAATCATTCGTTCTCGAAATTAGGTAATTTAGCTACATTTCGAGACGCTCACGTGAAATTTCTCTGAAGTACAGACGGGGATATCATTTACTGAATAAGCATATCCAAGCGCGATAGCTATCACTTCCAGCGTTTAGTATATATGGCCATATATAACAAAGTTTCATCTAAACATGACTAAGATTTCCGAATGGCTTTGACTTTGCAGGGAGGACATTAAATGGAAGAGTTATCACAGTCCGCAGTCCAGGTAAACGTACGGAGCCAAATGACCTTACCTACAATTTTAATCTAAAACATAACGAAGATTTTCAAATGACCATTTCCTCGCATGAAAATAAAAGGGCGCGTGGAGCTGGATGAATATGAAATTGTAGCGCTTCCCAATTCAACATTCCAAATATAATAGGCTTCCCTTTCAGGGGTTTGAGATCGATGACTATACAGAGAAAACTTTATCCACATCCAGAAATATTTGACACCATACTATAATGGAATTGCCGAAAGTTTAAAGGCAAATATTGACAAACTAAGTACTCTACTTTAAGAACATTGCCCGTTAGCTGTTTGCGTTCAGGATACCGTTTCAATCAGAGGAGTTAATATAATAGATTTCGTCATGTACAACGTTTTCTTTTGGAAATAGTGACAATGCCACTAGAGAAATGTCCATTATCATAAATCATACATCACCTCTCAATGAAATATTGCAGTCAATGGCTGTTCGTGACTCCATATATAAGGTTTTTATGCTTTGCTCAATATATTTGCCTCCAAGTAATCCAGTCAATAAACCGGATCCTCGCCATCGTATTGAACAGTTGCTAACACATTTTGCTGTAATTGGCGACTTAAATAGACACCATATAGTTTTGGGCAGCAATGATAACAATGGGGGGGGGGGTAGAGAGAGAGAGAGAGAGAGAGAGAGAGAGAGAGAGAAAGTAAAAGACTTTTGTTTCCAAACTACAATCTTTAACGTTTCATTGACAAGTGGTATACTAACATCAATCCTGCTACAGGAATGTTGTCATCTTTAGATCCAGCAATCTCACATCGATCTCAGGTACTTGACTCCCTTGGGAAGTTGGTAACAAAACTCTGGTAGTGACCTCTTTCCAACATACTTGAGAGGAAATAATCCCAAACCTCATTTTACTGGGGCAAGGCTGAATATTGATGCACATTGGGAAATACGTCAGTCTCTATGCAAATCGATATTCATAGTTCATCGTTATGACAACGTCGCAGATACAATAGCCCCGTTTATAAAGAAACGACTGATATTGATGATACAACACCAAACACGTCGGAGATTCTTAAACATGTCAACAAATCATGGTTTGATAATGCATGCAAAGACGTTATTAGGGAACAAAACAAGAGTTCCTTTAAATTTTATGTGCCAATCCAAGAACGTAACGAGCTAACGCTACTCGTACCATGAAAGAGAGCCCAATGAAACCATGGGCATCCAATGTCTCTAATAAATATATGCGGATTATGGTACAATAATCACTGGCAAAAATTAGATATTTAAGACACAACAAATCTGATCAAAAGGTCACAACCTTACCAGAAATCTCAAGTACACTGGAAGAAACATTTTCAAAATTTTTCTCGCAAGAGAATTATCCTGAAAGCTTCCGCCATGTTACAAACCTGAACGATTAGGTTCAAATAAATATCAGATCTGTAAAACGCTGAAGATTACAATATATCATTCACTCTCGAAGAACTATGATACTCTCTTTACCGAAACAACGACACTTCAGCAAGATTAAATGATATCTATTTTCAACTTTTGAATCATTTACCTTATACAACACTCAATACTCGACTCACAATTTCAATAAAATTAAGGAAACTGGTGACTTATCACTGTCGTTGCTGAGGCAATAGTAACACCGGTACTTAAACGTGGAAAGAACCACATCGACCCTTGAAAATATCGTCCAATATTAATTGCAAAGCTGTATTTGCAAACAATGGAACAGATGATAAATGACAGAGGTATCGGGCAGCTAATTATTTTCAGCCAGAGAACCAGTCGACTGGTGGGAGAATAAAAACGAGATCGCACACTATTTTAAGATTCATCCATTGGCTGGTAAATGGATTTATTTTTTCCATTATACATTAAAAAATATGGATATTCTTAATTTACTTTCCTACAGCCAAATAGCTTATCAACTCTGTTGCGAAGCTATCATAATAGGCACAGACCAGGAAGCCCCCCCCCCCCCCGTTTAACAGCACGAGGCGCAAGAAAATGCTGCGAAACACCTGTGTTTCAAGGCTGAAAACGATATAAATACTCTAAGTCTAATAAATTAAAGCATGTGTCCTTTGTATGCCCCTCTAATGAAGACGTTATTTTGTTAATTATTTTGTTAATATACTAACATTAAGTTCCGTGGGAAATGAATTAGTGGTTCGATCCCTGGATTCCTGTTGTACTTGAGTCCTGCAGACTACTATGGTCAGTATGTATTCAGACGCCAGAGAATATAACAGACACAGAGCATTTATTACAAAAGCTTTCAAAAGAACAAAATCATATAGTTACCATCTTTTCGACTTGGAGAAAGTTTAGGAGACCACATGGAAGCATGGCATATTGCATGACCAATTCAAACTTAGTCTAAGGGGTTACCTACCTAACTTCATATCCAGTTTTGTGAAAGATGGAAATTACAGAGTTACGGTAGGTACCACTTTATATGAACGATATCCCCTTTATATGGATGTACCTCAGGGCAGCATATTGTCAGCCACTCTATTCAACATTAAAATGAACAGCATCATGAAATACCTTAACCTAGAAACTGACTGCTCATTATACGTTGACAACCCTTTCATCAGCAGATCAACGAGTATACATATTACTGAGTATCAGCTACAGATATGCTTAAATTTTAAAAATGGTGAGAAGAAAACCTGTGGATATTTTTGGAAAAAAAAAAAACCCTACTGATATGCACATCTTTCGATTGTATAGAGTAGAATACTTGATGACGCCAAACATTATCTTGAGTGTACTCTTATTTCTGCTGTGGAGGAGGCTAAATGTTTCGCTTTATTTCTTATCGTAAAGTAACATTTCTTTTTCTACATATTACATACCACAAGGATAGATGTAAACAAAAAGCCTTGGATTTAATACGGGTCGTCACAAACACAGATCGGGGTTTAAACCGTAAGGTCTAATTCCGACTATACGGGTCTATAGTAAGGTG
This sequence comes from Megalonaias nervosa, assembly GCA_016617855.1. NCBI lineage: Eukaryota > Metazoa > Mollusca > Bivalvia > Unionida > Unionidae > Megalonaias > Megalonaias nervosa. The sequence goes on along the minus strand of JAECUM010013392.1, from coordinate 30,190 downwards.
CACACTTGACTATGGCTAGACTGGATAAATCTTATATGCTGATGCTTCATCCAATATTTAATCCGTGACGTCGACTTTGCCAGGTGTTATTTAGATCATCCCCTCCATAATGCCTCTATCTTGAGGCAAATCAACCGTCACTTTATTTCAGACGAACGATAGTGGCTCTTCAGAATACTACCTACGTGTCCTCTATCCCATACATTAACATGATTAGCTCATTCAGTCTGGAAAGAAATAATCTGTACTGTCTGCTACTTAGTCAGAGTGGTACTAAGTGTAAAGAAAGGGCAAATAAAGTGATCAAAGCTGCCCTGCAGTAACTGATTTCGGAATGGAAGATTCCATACTCTGACCTCAAATGCTTTATAAATCTGCAGGTTCTTCATACTTGGCATATTCGGAATGAAACTTCTACTTGCGATCTTTTAGAACACCAAACTCATCATTTGAAATGGCATCGCTCATACAGAATAAATCTCAGAGTTGTGTTGGTATTATGTTGACAACGTATAGCACAGATATACCTGATTCATTCATGCCTCCTGAGGGGTAAACCTCAACCAGAATGTACACTCTGCCACTGTCCTCTCACAGTGCAATCCATTCTCGTCAAATTTGTCGACTGCCACCCCAAGAGACCAGTGTTTTTAGAGTGAAGTCAATGAAGAACGTTTATGATTACGCACCTCCAGAGATAATCTTGAAATATTTCAGGAATCTTGTTTATTTTACCAAATTTTGATCGGTGTTTTAACTATTTTTAAAATATATTTCTTACCGTAATATCGTATTTTAACACCTTTACCTTTCCTTTTGTATATACTATTACTTCATCTTCACATTATTTACAATTCTTCAGTTTCACTTGTTTCGAATTTTGCTTTTAAATGGCACCATATAGCCACTATCTTTCTGAGTTAATTTTTGCTACTAATATACATACATATTTCAACAAGGTCTTCAAACGGTAAGTTATGGTACACACAATAAAGCATGGCATATGACAAATTTACTGACTAAACCAATTTGTAACGTATGTCATACAGTATTAGCAACATAACCCTGATGAAAGTTATTGTTTGGAAATTCAGAATGGGTCAAACATTTTGTAGGAAAGCCAAATAAAAATAAGATGGCTGTTTAACCAAAATACAGACTCACGCCATAGATGTCACGGGTTCATCAACCGATAGGTCATTTAAAACAATGAAGCGGTCTACAAGAAGAGAGCTTGAAATATACAACTTGTTTTACCATGTGATCACGCAAGGAAAAACCATAAACTTTACACGGCAGGTTTAATAAACATTGCCGTACTTGTAAAGAGTCCTATTTAACATTCCAAAATACTATATCTATTCTTTTGGGAAAGGTAATCTTGAAGGAGCAAATACTAATTTGAATATTTAAGTTATTTCCAGTAATAAATTTCAGTAATGTCAGGTATCAGTCGCAGTACTTGTGGCAACAACGTTTAGTTAATATTATTAAAACTTCATGGCGTATGCAACTGATATGTCCTTCTTTAATGCATTAGCAATTCCACTTCCAGATTTAAAACCAATAAGAACATGGGGTGGGAGGTGGGGAGAGGGTACATACGTTTACTCTTCAGCTTCCCCGCATTTAACTTTATTGTTTAACATACTGGTGTTTACTGAATGGGGCTACTCTCGATTTGCTTCGCCATACTGTATCATTGGGAACTGGTGAAAATTGTATTTGTATTTAATTTATATTGGGTGCTTGACTTTTTTGTCCTTGTTTGGAAGTTGAAAAACAAAATGTTTATTTAGTTAAATTTTGTCCATGATTGTAGGCTGTAAATAACATGTTTACATAGCAAGAGTTCAAGATCAATCATGTTTTACAGCTGGAAATAGGGAAATGATAAATAATTCATTCCTGTTCTATGCCAGTCCATGGAAATTCATGACCAGAGTTCGCAGCTGAGTTATTGACATCAGATATATTTTGAGGGGAATTATTTATTTCAAATATTCATTTGAATTACTAATGTGCTCATTGAAAATGGGACTTACACACTATTTTGGATTATTGTGAACTCATTCAAAGACATTCTAAATTAAATCAGGACATTCAACACAGTGGAATTCATTCGGAACATTCTATATTTTTGGACTTGTAATATAACATTTAGAATTATTTGGGACTTTATTCAAGATACAGTAAGTGTCTCTAAAATTTTCATTTTGTGTTCTAGAGAAATAAATTGTTTGTTGATTTTGCTTAAATTGTTGGTTTCACTTTGTTTCTCTTATATAATATAAGATCTAAACTGTTTGCTTTCACCAATCTGCGATACAGAATGGATACAAATCGCGCATTGCTAATTTTACTAGAAAACCAAAGTACAACGAAATCTTCAGAATTTTTATCTGGTTTCACAGCCTCATTTCAGCTGCCAAAATTAGTTTATTGTAGGGTTTAACCCTGACTGAAACGATTAGGATACTCGTCATAACATAGACAGCTGGTAATGCAACTGATACATTGCTTTATGAACATGTGATGACAAATTTTGCTCAAAGAGGAAATCGATTATTTTCCTTCTTTATTGTTTTTAAAGAGAGGAAACTGTCGTTAAAATCTTGTAAGTATCTTCTGTGTGGCAATGGTCTACTGCTGTAATACATACAACTTTGTAATATCTCAACATCCACCTTGAAAGTCGAAGAATTAAGTATTTATTGTTGCCTGTAATACAATGCAATATTGTCATATACTTTATCAAAATAAGATGTTAACCCAGAATGCAGCGCTTTTTGGTTTATAAGACGTTTACCCAGAATGAAACGCGTTTTGGTTTATTAAGATGAAGCAAATTCAAAGGATGATTGCAAACTCAATAAGGACTACATACTCCGCCCCCCCTCCACCCCACCCCCCTTCTGAAACATACATTATTGAAGCCTCATCTGTTGTTGCTGTGGGTTTAAACGCCAATTTTTAGCACACAATGGGATATACATGCCGGTCAATATATCTGGTGGACGACAAGCCCGGGAAGTTATATCGACCCACGGGAAGTTATATCGACCCACGGGAAGTTACTGGAAAGCTGTTTCATATACCCACGCTTGCCGAGCCCAATACTCGACAGAGGTGAGATGTCAGTGACCTGTAAAGACAAGAGCCTTAGACCTCTTGGCCACCCGGGGTCCCCGAAGCCTCATCTGTTGATTTAGACCTCCTGGCCACCCGGGGTCCCCGAAGCCTCTTTTGAAGTTGAATTAAGTTTAAAATATGCCTGAAGTGTCTTGATGTTTTTTTCTTTGAAAACAGCCATCTCATAATCTTTACATATCTAGATGAATTGTGTGTTTGTCTCATTATTACAAGAACATCAGCGAATGAATTTTTACCAGCTGAACACAAATTTTGTTCTCGTAATTGTTGGTAAGAAAATTTTAAAAAGTTATTTCCACATTTAGTAGCAATTGCTTCAATAAAATAATATGTGTTGATCCTTGTATAAATAAAAGAAACAAGCAATTCTTTCAGTCGCATCAGTTATTATTATTTCTAACTGCATGATACTTCACTTACTAAATTCTGACCGCTCCGGTGCCCTAAGTGCTTAGAGCGTCCGCCTCGGGTGCGGGATGTCGCGGGTTCTAACCCCGGCCGAGTCAAATCAAAGGCTTGTATAAATGGTACAAACAGCTGTCTCGCTTGCCGCTCAGCATTAAGAGGTTGTTTTTAGGACCGGTCGTCCTGGTGTCAGGATAATGTGACTGGGTGGGACATGTTGCTACGTGACTGCGGCATGATGCCTCAGTGCTAGACATCACTATAAACTGCCACACTGCAGGCATCTTTGAGATATGACTAAAATTGTTAACTACACGTTTCAATGGTGGTTTTAGGCTAGTGCGGGCCCGGTGCGAAATGAGGACCATGGGCCCCCAAAATCTAATTTCTATATCACTGAAGAAATTCTGACATTTTCATAGAAAAGTACATGTTTGTTTTAAAAATCATTTTTTTTTTTTTTTTTATAAAAAATAATCTGTTTTAATTATAATCTATTTTTAACAAAGTCCAAAATTATGCCCCCACCCCCACCCCACCCCTCGCTTGTAAGCCCGGTCCGATCGCACCTCGCTATGGCCGTTACTGCATGTTCTCATTATTAAATTATTTCTACCTTCCGTTAGAATGAATAATTATGTTTCTTCTCGGTTACAAAATAGCCCATATTTAAATTCAGTAGCATTTATTGGGAAAATAATGACAACACAAGTAATTACTTGGAGAAAAAAACTTTAATCAAAAGAGCAACAACTCATAACAAAATAAATAATTTAGTAGTTAATATGGGCGTGTAGTTCTAGCAATGATAACATCAGTTATGTTCTTGGTCAACGAGAATGTTATTTATTTCATATTTACTGTATAAGATGCTAATATAAGAAAAATCTATTTCTATTCAACATGGTGTAATTGGGCTCTTTTGTTTAAGGGAAATAGCACGCTAAAGAAACAAAGAAAGCATGGTTGAAACATACCGTAGAGCTAGCTTTTGATACCTATATATATATATATATATATATATATATATATATATATATATATATATATATATATATATATATCCAAGATTGTCTAGAACATATCAAATCTGAGAACCCAATTAACATGAATTTTCCATGGGCAACCTTATATACATTTTTTTAAATTAAGATTTAATGCAAAAAACGGTAGCATTTTTCTTACATATATTTAAAACAGACCGGGTGATTTTAAACAAATGTTGCATGCAACAAAACAGTGTGAAAATAAAAGAATTTTGGTGCTTTCCGAGATATTAACGAGACGCTTATAGTAAACAAATTCCCTCGCTCTCAAGCAGGGTTCCCAAATTAAATATACTCCAAAGATAAATTTAAAAACTAAGAAACAAGCAAGCAATTTCTTTCCATAGGATTCAATATAAATTTAATTTACTGTGTTTTCTTGAAGAATAAGGTAGTTGTTTCAGCTAATCATATCAATGCTTTTCTTTCAAGTTTGTACATGTTATAAATTAAACTGAAATACTCAAAGTTAGTTGATGTTGAAATTCGACAATAAAAGTGAAGCCTGTTGAGCATTAATGTTTATCAAATGGATAAGCGTAAACTGGGAAGTAAAATATGAAGAAAAAAATGCAAAACATCTAATACACACGAAATACAACGAGGCAAATGATGGAAAACGTTTAAGGAAATAAAGTTTTTGATATCCACAGAAGAAGAATAATTAATAGATCACAACCACCATATATAGGTATAGTTTTGCGTAGATATTTTTGCTGATTAGACAGAAGTTGTGATTAACAGAATCTATGCTGGAGTTTGCACCGAGACAAGGAAATCAGAGTCAAGGGGTTATATTATCTGTATAATATCGAAACCTCAAGACTGGGAATTTCCTTGCCTCGAACAAACGCCAACATAGATTGTTTTTGTCATCCAATTTATTCGTTCAAATTAAAATAACAATGCACTTTTGCAAAATAATAGCGCATTCAGTACTTAGTATTCATCAGGTTTTATCATTGCCTCACAATGTTTATATAGATCATCAGGTCTTATACTGTTTTATGAAAATGTGAATGATTATCATAGTAAAATATAGCTATATCTGTCACGTTACATGATAAAAATCAAGGACAAAGCCAGTTATATTGTTACGTGATGTAAGTATTGAACTATGAGGGCTTCAAGACACGTGCTATTGTTTGTAAATAACGCGCATTAATACGAATATATTAATAAAAGCAGTGAGGTGACCTGTCTACCATAAGTGCAGAATTTCTACGCATGACAAAATAGAACCATATAAAACATTAAATATTTGATATTACTACTGCATTATCGCAATTAATCGATGGATATCATATGAACATAACAATAAGTAATTAATAATATTTATGAGGATAACTTTTAACTTTCATCTGTTCTAATTTGGAAAAGTTCTATGGTAGCCAATGATACGATACCAAGGACACAGCTCTGACGAAGTGTATAATGACTGCAATGCGATTCATTTATGTTGGATTATTCATGGAGAATTAGAGATCTGTGTTATTATCATATATAACTCACCCTTTTCTTTAAAGAGGTGAAATGTATGTGGCATACTGTGATGTAATCGATATTGGTTGCAAAATTACCACCACGTATTAAAGATCCCTCAAACACAACACCCAGCGGATTATATGTTCTGTCCTGAAAATGTGGCAAATGTTGCTGTTACGCTACAAGGAAATCTTATTGTGGAATAGCATGTGTACTGATGAATGATAAGTGCAGTAGTTTTCTTTGCAATTGCATTATTATGTTTGTCTCAACTTTGACGGATCGGGATGTTTGTTGACAAAGTCTGAAGAAAGCAGGTTTGACATAACACATTTCTAGTTGTTGCCAGAGTTGCAGTAGTTGCTGAGAGAGTATAAATTTTTGTGACCAGTCATGTGTATAACCTTTGTGTCTGAAACTGTTTTCTCTTAGTTTCTGACATAAATATTTTCTCATGCTTGAGTTTTTGTGATATGTTTAGAAGCCACATTGGGCAAGATTGTTTTCACAGACTTATTTTCATTAAGGTACTCGACTTTCTTTTCCCAATTGTTGCCCGTAAAAGTCCATTTTTATATTAGGCACAGGTGCGTCCACATTGGTTACAAGGGCAAGGTAGAATAGACGGTCTGACCAGAATTGCAAAACTCACTGGGACGTTTGTTCTTATAACACTTGTAGATACAGGACACATATGTGGAAATATGAGTCTAGCGTACATTCTTGGATTTTATTTTTACTGCTTGTGTGTTTTACATTCTTCACTGCTCTTGTCATCGCCTGTCTCTTGTTAAACTCGAAATATTCTAAATTAAGTTCACAATCTTGCTTTACAGAAAAATCTCCTCACCTGATGTTTCTGTGTTCTTCAGCCCTCTACCCCAGATTGCAGCATATTGTTAAACCATAAAGTGTTTAATGATGCTGATTGTGTGTTAGGCCCAACAGGGAGGATACAAACAGTTAATTCATGTGATCTGCACTGATGGCCTTAACAGTTTTGGTTATAAGATAAACTTTCACTTATGAGCTAAACCAAATAGCTGGACTTCGTGTGTGCGTGCGTGCACGTGTGTGTGTCTCAAAATGTTTTGTATTATGTGTTATCAAAGCTGGAGACCTTACTTTGCTTTACTAGTGAAGTTCTGTTTTAGCTGTTTTGTTGGAATTTAATACAACTCCTTCAAGAATAGCAGACGACATCAAGGGTTCCTTCCCTTGAAATGTAGTTTCAGCGTGAGAACACCATGACCGAGACAAACAGACTGAGATCAGAAAAGTAAGGGTAGCAAATCAGCAAGATTTCCATGTCGCATGGGCGTGAAATACATGTATTTATTTTTGTGTGTTTATTTTTTTTTTTATTTTTTTTTTTTATTTTTTTTTTAAATAAAAAATTGAATTGTTACTATTGTCTTATTTGCACAGTTTCATTCATCTATGGCTTTAATGTTCTCATGTACATGTTTGAATAACAGAGCAATAATGATTTAATAAGTTATTATAATTTGCTAAGCTCTCATTTGAAACGAAAACAACTATGGTTAAACAATACTGACTGGTTTAGTTTTAGCGGTATAGTTATTAATCAAAACATTTTAATGCGTAAAAATATATAGAATTGTAGAATATAATCAGCATAGGATATTAGAAGAAATAAACACAAAATAAATAAATAAATAAATAAAAAATAAAAGAAACAAACATACAAAAACAAAACAAACAAACAAAAAACAAAACAAAAACAGACAGGGCTTTATGGTGAAGACAATGTTAAGATGGCAACTATGTCTGATGATACAAACCTATATTTTTTTTCACTTTCTAGATCGTGAGAGACCCGTAAAATTTCAAATACTATATCGACATGACAAAACACATTACTTTATCTTAAAGTGGATTGGTCTTCTGATACAAATTCGTAAACTTTCGATAAATGGAACCGTGTAGAAAGGTTTGAATACACTGCTACAAAAAACGTAGCCTGAACAAACACTAGCTTACACAATAACATCTATAAGACAGTAAAAGAGACCGAAGTATGTTTTTAATTAGGAAAAAAGAACTTCAAAAACATACGTATAGCCCAAAACTGTTGTATTTGTTTTTATGGTAAACCTGACATGTAGACTATGTCGGTATACAATGCTAGACACGTCTGAAAGCGCTCAAATATTGATTACTGAGCTATATCAATGGGACATAATTAAAATTTATGACCCCACGAGAGAATTGAAGTCTGAAACAATCTTCTTTAGCGTATTTTCTGACGAGCTTGTGTCTTTACGAAATCTTTTGTTTCTGTCGTAATATACTCGGCAGACTTATTTACAGCCAAATTATTGGCGTTTTACTGCAGTGGATAAAGGCCTGGTTAGACTCATTAGGAAAGGGTCCATTTCCAAAGAATTAACAAAGTTGTAAATTTACACTCTCATGGTCGCATTTAATATTATTTTGTACGTTCTTTAATACATGTTACAGCAACTTCCGGTCATTTTTAGACTGGCTGTTTTGACACTCTCTGCTAATTCTGGGTCACGACGTGCAAATATGGTAACTAGGAACTAAAGCAGAAATGAAAGTTGCTGTAGACAGTGAGTAACTTCGCTTATAGTCTGTGTATAGTCTGTTTCGAGTAACTGAAGAAAATAAAGTTATATCACAACTGCTTTAGCTTGAATCAAGGTTTTACAACATAAGCACGGGCAAATGCACAGAAAATGTACAAATGTTAATTTCATGTACTGCCAAAAGCCATAAAAAGACCACAGTTACATACTTTTAAAGAAAGGAATTTATGCAGATATAATATCAGCGATCTGGTTTGAATATTATTATTCAAGTTAAGTCTCAAGTTACGAAATGAATGTTACAATCACGTATTTCAAACGTCAAGTCCTTTGAAGCGACAACATAGGGAATTTTAATTAATATCTCATGGAAAAAGAAACTGTATCTGTGGACACTCTTAAATCTGGACAATAATGGAGCTACCACGGATGACGCCCATGATGGAATCATAGATCCAAGTAACAAAAATGGTATATAAGACACCACTAGAAGTATCAGGTAGTTCATCTCGGAAAAAAAAAAATGTTTGCTTTTTAGAGAAGGAATCATAAGGTGGACCGACGTATTCAGCCAGACGCCTTTTCGAGATGTTTTTAATAGACTCTGAAACATCACACGAAAAGAAACTTATGATTCAATCAAGCCATAATTCATTTGCTGTAAAAGCGGTAAAAGCGGTATACAAAATTGGAAGAAAGAAAGCACAGTGAAGATATATGTAAGTTAAATTACACATGATAGAAAAGTGATGATATCAATGAGGTCATTAACTTTCCTGAAATTGTCACACACACACACACACACACACACACACACACACACACACACACACACACACTTTAACATCTTTTAACAACTTAAAATATATTGGTCCTTAGTGTTATAGTGTATCGTCAATTCCATTTACACGCGGGAGGATGATTCAGCGGTCCTGGACATTGACCCTTGATCCAGTTTATACATGAAAAGTATGCAGGGCTTCAGTGTAGGGGAAGCAAGTCCTGATTTGTCACAACTACAAATCACTACTACTTTCCCGCGGCGCTGCTGCAGGAGTGCGAACTGCCTAGTTTTTGATCCTAGCATTGGTAGAGGCTTGTTTACGTTGAAGCTGGCACATTTCTGCTGCGAGTACGGGGTCCGCATGGAGACGTTTCGCCAGTCGTTTCTTTTCGATGACCTGAGAATATTATATAATAATTAGAAATGGATGGCATAACAGTGTCTTTCAAGTCTTTTATTGCGGCTTGTTTCAGCCATATATATGTACACTGAAGGTCGAGAGTATGGACATTTAACGTCCAAGAGATTGATTAGACACGACCACACTTTAGAATTATAATTATACGCACTTTTATAAACAATATTATGCGAGTTTTATATTTTTAATTATAAATGTTAATCATTGGTGAACCTTGTATTTCTATGATTGAATATTCATCCTTTCAGCTGCCAAATTGAACTTTTTACTGGATGAGGGACGACGCAACCGAATTAGACGACAGTGCAAGCTTTACGAAGTACATCTTACGGTTAGACGAATTAGACGACAGTGCCTAATTTACGAAGTTACGGTTAAACAAGCAACATTATTTAGTAGCTCGTTAATTTTGGAACAATACTGCGGTACTTCAGTATCTCATTACGGTCACTTCTGTTGAGCAATCACCTTTTATACCCATCTGGTGTACGATCATACTCTTATTTTCCATTCGTTTATATTTTAGCTCCCTTAAACTGCCACCGCCTTAAGAAGCTTTATTTATTTCATCCCAGTATTGGCTCATAAACAGGAGCAACTGTCTTTTATTATGAAGACCTTACTTTAAGCATAATGACCTAGAATCTGAAAATGTATGTATGTATGTATGTATGTATGTATGTATCTATATATATATATATATATATATATATATATATATATATATATATATATATATATATATATATATATATATACTATATATATATATATATATATATATATATATATATATATATATATATATATATGTGTGTGTGTGTGTGTGTGTGTGTGTGTGGGCGATAGGTGATACGTGATGTTTCTTATGTTATTAAATATGTAGTGAATTTCAGATCCATTTTTTTCATTCGCTAAATATATTAAAATATGGATATCAGGTATATTATGCCCTTATTTCCAAACTACTGGCTAGTTAAACAGAAATCATTGCTCGAGTTTCATCTTTGCCAATGTGACATGCCCAAGTAGATGTACTTTGCTCATGTTATATCGTTGCAAAGAACGTTCCGATTGAAGTGAAAAAAAGAGTTTAAAACAAAAAATTCTGCTAATAAGCGAAATCTTTCATGGAAGGTAAATATATACCAAATCTAATTGCTGAATAAAGATGCAAAACAAACATAATGGACTGTAACACAGAGAGAGAGAGAGAGAGAGAGAGAGAGAGAGAGAGAGAGAGAGAGAGAGAGAAGACATTGTACTGGCATTATTAAATTTTGTCCGTTTCGTTTATTTAAATAAACGTGTTACTTGGAATACAATTACATGTATTAACTGCCATAAAAACAAATAGTCTTCGAATATAATCTAAAATGTATGCAAAAGAATAACTGATTGATTGTAGAAAACGTTATTATATTTTTCAACAAGTTTATTACTGCTGTAATTGAATATAAAGCGTATTTGAAGCCTTCGAATTATAAGTAAATTTTCCGTTTTGAGCTTCAAGTGGCAAGACTGATGGTGTTTGATATCCTTCAAATTGTGTCTATCTGGCTAAAAAGACAAATACCAGACGGAATGCAACTAGTTTATATTAAATCTAAGTGAAATCTTGATGTTTCTATTAAAGACGTCCGTTACGTTCCATTTCCATCTAAATTTAAAATCAAAAGCTGTAATGTTACATCTGCCTTTTAGATCTACGTGGAAGACCATGGAAAGTATTTGAAGATTAATTGTCTAGATTCTACAAAAAGCGAACGATAAAACCAGAATTACATTCAGCACATAACCTATTGTTTTTCTCTTCTTGATGTTCATCTGTCAATTCAGATGTTTGAAGGCGATAATAGTCAACAACAAATGCATCGAAATATGATGTTAGAGATAGAATGGGTGGTTTTAAAAAAGTCCAGCGCTTTCTCAAAGAGATAACGAAGTAGAGAATTTTTAAAATAGAACACAGAATGCTGAGTATAACTGTATTTTGGATAGCGCAAAATCCCATTTTCCATGTAAGAGTCAGATGAAAATTTCCACAAGAGGACAATAATAACAAATGGGCTCTCTGACTGATCGAATTTCAAATGTTTCTAACAAACTAGTCATCTGGATGATATTAATCAGATGCCTGAGTAAAACATGTCTTCAAAATGTAGCCATTGTAACAAGAAATTCAGCCTTGTAAAATAGTTTTAATTTCATGACTACTAAAATTTTAATTCTAGATTTCTTCCTACTGAAAGGTAGATAGCTATTGACAAATATTCACAAGAACCATAACTCTTGCAATTTCTAAATTACGTATCGAGTCTGACCACGATAACTTTGACTAGGTCTTAAAGAATGTTGAACTGGCCATGCTTTTCTGGAGGACACTAGCCAATATATTGAGGTACCTTTTCATTTTGAAGAGACAAGATACTTCGCTTAAAGTCCATTAGATTTTAAGCTGCAATTTGCTACATTCTGGAAGGTTCGTTGTCTGATTGTCACGAATTTACGGTACTCGTATCACGCATCACTTACATTTTGCCTTATATTTTTATTTATCTCATTCTTGTTGAATTCTATAAATCTTAACGCATGCATCTGCGTGTTTCCAGATCATCAAATGATATTCATTCGTGCTTTGAATCTCTGCTAATTTTATGATAACGCAATTCTTTATGGTCATTACTATACCTTCAAAATAAAAATGATAGTTTGAAAATATATTGATGTTAATAATCACGATACTACAACAACTGCAACCATTACTACTACTAATACTACTACTATCCATATGATGTAAAATATTACTTTCTCTTTTAATATACATGACCGTCTTTTATCAATTAGATTAATGTTCGTATGTTGCATTACAATCTGAATGTAATTGCTAAACCCAGTCACAAGCAGTAAGCAAATTTCTAAGCTTTAAATTATCGATTACTATAGAAATGATTTTATGTGTTAAAAATTTTCTTGGCACTTAACACACACACACACACACACACACACACACACACACACACACACACACACACACACACACACACACACACACACACACACACAAACACACACATCTATTCATCCCTACATACATAGCTAAGCAGACTGCAAATATCAATTTCCAGTTGCATTGGATCCCTGGAAAATGCATTAGCCAGAAGTAAAACAAAAGTTTGAATATAACAACAGTTCAGCGTTAGTAAACCTACTTGCTTTATCTGCGGCTTCTTTCCGTCAAAGGCAAATAATTATGAAAAAAAAAACACACACACACACACACACACACACACGCACACGCACACACACACTTACACCCAACATTAAAGGCAAATATGATGAGGTTATATCTTATGATGTATAAAAAGTATAACTTTTTATGTAGATGTAGTTATACATAGAAGACGGATGTCGTCATTACTAATCTCAGCGCGTCTCCATGAAAATATTAATGACAACATAAGCTGCTTGAAAAAGAAGCTATAAATGACCATATATTTACTATTTATTATGTTTTTTTCCTAGCTTCTGAATTCCACTTGAGGCTGGGCTGTTCCAATCAGGACGATGAAATGATAGAAGCTTTCTGTCACCGCGCATTTTTAGGACCCTGAAAGCATTAAGGCTGGTCCAAAGATACTGTTGCACATTTTCTTTGTGGTCAAGACTCGCAGACGATAGAAATTATTTGACTTGTTTCACAAATTGCATTTGAAATAATCACATATATACACTATAGCCCCCACTATATATATATATATATATATATATATATATATATATATATATATATATATATATATATATATATATATATATATATATATATATATATATATATATATATATAGCGAAACCCTTCGAAAGTAAAGTCCATTTGGACCAAAGATTTAATTAATTTGCGGTTTTGATATGTTTTCGCTTTTGTGAGGCTTTCGCAGATGTGGAACCCCAGATCTTTTTGTATTCGCTCATATGACTTCCACGTGTGTGAGAGACAGGCAGACAGACATGCTGACTGACACAGAGAGAGAATGTAGTTATGAGAGAATATCCGTGTATGGGTGCGTAGGAGTGCACAGATTAAAAAAAGTCGTTCTTTTTTTAAATAACATTTAATGAAAATGAGACTGAACAACTTACGTTGCCTCTGAAAATCACACCAGATCACATTAATAAATACAGTCATCGTATGAAGAAACATATGTGGAATTACATACTTTACCATAAGTTCATTTAATTTATGAATGATGATCTGGACTATTTAAATCCTCGATGTAATTCATAATGTTCTTATGTCAAATTCTTATTTTTATTTCTCGATGGCGGTTTCGTCACAGATTCAAACTCCTGGATCAGGCTAAATTTATCCTGTACATTTAGCTGGTCGTTCTGACATCTTGACATGCGAGTGAAGCCAAATGACAGTCATGGCTATTTAAAAACCTGTTCAATAGTTTTTGTCTTTTGAAAATAATTGAAGTGAATCTTACTTATAGGATTACAGTTTTGTCGGACTTTGTCGGAAAAGCTTTTAAACTAGGCTGCATGCCTGGGTTATAATGCCCGGGGGACTAATTACAACGAACAAACAAACGAAACAATAAAAACAACAACAAATAAACAAATAAGTTATATGGATCATTTATACGAATGAACACGAGCTATCACAATTAGACAAAAAGCCGATAATCTTTATTAAATGGTTTATGTACAAACAACATTTGGTTACTACTAATTTACCTTAAAATACTGTTTGTTTTTTTTAAAGCTGCAAGGACTAATGATTAGCCTACTGTCGGCATCTGTGGCGGCGCGCGTGTCAAGTATTGTATTAGCCCAGCGTGCCTTTGGGAAATTTCCTCACTCATAGTCCTACAACAATTTTTTTCTAACTGTAAAAAATCTGGAAAAAAACAAGTGTCGGAGATTTAGCTGCTATGTTTGAGTTGAGTTTCGGTTTCATCGTTCTTTTTGTTTGTTTGTTTCTCTGTAGAATTTTAATTTGGGATCGAATTTTTTTTCGGTTTTCGAAGTAGAGGGGTCTCGGTTTACTGAAAAAAATGATGATAAAAAAATGATGATAAATGATGATAAAAAAATGATGATAAAAAAATGATGATATTAAAGAAGGAAAAGTTCGGAGAAATAACTAGATTTCAATCTTGAGGGGATCCCAGCATATCGAGGGTTCACTTTTGAGGGGTTTCTCTATGCATGCATGTATGTATGTATGTATGTATGTATGTATGTATGTGTGTGTGTGCGTGCGTGCGCGCGCGCCCGCGCGCGCACGCGCGCGCCCGTGTGTGTGTGTGTGTGTGTGTGTGTGTGTTCTATCTCACTGTGTATGCATACCAAAGACTTAAAAAATGGTATTAGCAGCTGCGTCGCTTGGCGCTCAGCAATAAGAGATTAGTGTTAGAACTGGTTGGCCTGGTGTCAGGATCATGTGACTGGGTGGGCATGATACTACATGTCAGCGGCATGATGCCCCAGTGTTAGACATCGCTATAAACTATAACACTGCATACATCGTAGCGATATGACTTAAAAATTGTTAAAGCTACGTTAAAAATCCAACACACTCACACACACAGAGTGTATATATTCTATCTTTCTCACTCTCTATATATGTATATCTCTCTCGTTCTCTGCAATTTGTATTCACGTCTCCGTTTAAGTATTTGACGAATTTTAGTGATGATTTGTTTGAGTATGTGTGTTGGGGAAAATATTTCTCAAACTGAGTAATTGGACA
Organism: Megalonaias nervosa; assembly: GCA_016617855.1. Lineage (NCBI taxonomy): Eukaryota > Metazoa > Mollusca > Bivalvia > Unionida > Unionidae > Megalonaias > Megalonaias nervosa. The sequence goes on along the minus strand of JAECUM010013392.1, from coordinate 14,565 downwards.
GTTGTTATAGTCATTACACTATAACACATGTACGGAATTGTATGGCCACATGGGTTAGTTTCATGAACTGGGCTCAATCACAATTCTTAATATATGATCTCTTGGGATATTCAAACCCATACGTGTTTTGTAATTAGCGATGGGATAAAGTTTGTACATTGTGACCTGCTTTGTGAAATGCTGCATGAAATACCGATCTACTGCTCAGAACTGTGTGGTGATAAAACATAATCATGCGCAGTAAGAAAAAAACACGAATGTGTGGAATTCGAATGTTTAAAAGTGTGACCTTGGTTTCATTAGAGGAATACAGGAATACACCGTTTGCTTCTTATGACCTTTGATAAGCTGTCTAAATAACTAACTTAAGTCAAAATTACACAGCACATTTCACATTATTATTTTCGTTCCTAATTGGTCTAAATTTGAACACTTTTCCGCCTTTTATAGCTGCTCTTAGACCCTGCCTTGTTGCAGAAATGTTCTTCTAGTGGCAGCTGTGGAATGTTGGATAGCTTTACGATATATTTTCATTTTTTGTTGATTTCGTTTGAGCTGAGATTGAAAGTTAGGTTAATAGACAAGGCACCTGAATATAAAAAGTACTTGTTATCTGTGATACAATAGTGAAATTTGATCAAATCTATTTGTTTTCTTGTGTTATTGTATAAAAGAATATTTCTTTTAAATTTGTCTTTGTAGGGAGATAAATCGTATAGTGTATTGGTTATGCTATTTTGAGTTACATCCTTTGTAGCTACACATGCTATTTTTGTTCAAGATTTGGGAACAGTTACAAAATTTAGAAAAACTCTAAAAGTAAACAAACTACGATAAATTGTTTAACTTTGTCTTCCTTGTTGAAAAGAATTTCAATAAGAGCTTGCTTACTTTAAAAAAAAATATATAATGATGATGATGACACTAACACTGATGTAGTCTTACAGTATTCCTCTTGATTTGTCTAATCATGAACAAGAAGGGACATGTTTTCACTGGACAAGCACGAGGTACATGATAGGAAGGGAAAACAGTCTAAAAATGATAATAAATTCCTTCAAAGGAAGATGATGATAAAAATGTTAGGTCATTTTAAGATTGCTAGCTTTATTTTATGAAAATGTTAGCAATATTGTCTAATAAGTTTTTCTTCCGGGACTTTATTGCATAACAAAAGCAGATAAATTTAATGGCAACTGTGGTTAAAGACACAAATGTATCAACAATGAAGCAATCAGTGCAAATTTTATTTATTAGGTAGTGTTTTCTGTTAATTTCACTTTAGTTGATCCTCAAAATATATAGATGTTTCAAAATTATAGAACTAGCAAAGAATGTAAATTTGTACATTTATTATTAATTTGGAAAGTTTAGGAGCTCCAGGATTTAAAAAGATTTTTTACGTGTTGTTTAACTAGATGTTATTTATAAAATAAAATAACAAATAAAATAAAATAACAAATTTAATGCATTACCTATTAAATCTGGCATCTAAATATGGTGCAATGTTACCCAGTTAACTGTAGCAAGGATTATAAATCTTGAAATTAAAATACATTAAATTCTTCTCTTTCTTCTTCTTCTTCTTTTCTTCTTCTTCTTCTTCTTCTTCTTCTTCTTCTTCATCACCATCATCATTATCATCATCATCATCATCATCATCATCTTATTATTATTATTATTATTATTATTATTATTATTATTATTATTATTATTATTCACAACAGTAGCTGTAGTAGTAATATTTATGGAAATGTTTTTGATGGAATATATAAAAGTTCTTGTTAGTATCACTTTAAATCAATATCTGCAATCGAAACAATTAATCTTAAAAGTGAAGAATTAAACTGGTTTCAGAACAGCAGCAGTAGCACTACAACCACTACATCTGAAAACAATGATAACGTATGAAAAGTCAACACACCGATCTTCTACGGTGTTAAAGGACATTTTCAAACATCATGGCATGCAGATTTCGTATAACATTCTAGTGAATATCGAAGACAAATGCAGTGATTACAATTCTTGATTCATAAATGTCATCTGAGTGTCCTAAATTCAAAATATTTACTACAACAGGTAACATTAGTTCAGAATTTTTTCCTGAACTCATTAGAGGAAGAGTTATTCTTTTGGTTGCGATGTCAGTGAGATATGGTTCTTGTCATCTGCCTTTGACTTAAATGCTTATGGCCCCAGTATCAAATAAAACACGTTCAGTTTTGATTCTATAAGGACTTTGTTATTTATATCTTAGCACGTAATCCTTTAAAAGGATCATTTTTGTTTCAAATAAAATATGGTATTCCCTAGTTGAACTATGCCATTTAGTCTACTGAAATGATTTCCGCCTTAAAACCGGCTGAGTTACTTCTTTATATCTTATAAATCCCCAACAATTGTTTCTTTCATTATAAAAATCTTATATTGTGTCACTAAGTTACAGATATTGCAATTTTAAATTTTGTTGAATATTATTAATTGTCAAGTTTATCCTGATCGTAAGGAGATGATACTTCCTGGATAGGTTACTTGACATGAGTATCAGTATTACAATCTTTTGAATTATTTAAGCATTTTCACCCAACCCCACACCCAACTGAACAAGTAATTTTATTTATTGCATATCGTAACATCATTCACGGTAATGCAAATATTCTTTACCGAAATAGGTTCAATTTAAGTGACACATTAAGTGATACAAATTATTTGTCGTCGATACTCATGTACTTTCAGTTTATTTACTATCTGCACTTATATAATATAAATCAAATTCAATCTGGCAAAGAAATAACGCACAAAACCCAAACAACCGTACGGAATTCCGTATTGTTTTAAACCATTTATCCTTTCGTTTCCCAATAGTTTTGAAATATGGATGAAAAGCCCTATAGGTATAATATCACTCATCCAGAAATAGGCTTTCTTATTCACCTTTGTTTTGCTCATTCTTGTCATTTTTAGTATAAGTGACAACGGAAAGTAAACAAAACATAAACATTATACTTTAAATTTCCATTAAATATACGTCAACTTTGTTCTTGTTTTAGTGCTCATTTTCAGAATGACAGCCGGTTTTGATTGTGTTTGGGCATTGTACATAAATTCTCTCCTAACTGACCTTGAACTATGCACCTTGCAAATCTGAAAAGCTCCATATATTATCGGGTTGAGCATCGAATTGGACAATCCAATAAACGGCACGCCCAACAAAAATTTAGGGTTCACTTCCTTCAGCTTTAAGAATACGAAGCATGTAAACAGAACATAGTAGGGCGTCCAGCAAATGACAAATGCAACCACAATGACTATGGACATTCTGAGTGCCTTCCTCTTGGCTTTACGAAAAAGGTGGCTTCGAACTTGTCCCCTGTATGACCCCGATGACGACGAGGAAGTCTCTTGATCTATAAAAAGAAAGTTTTTATGATTAGTGGTAGAACTTCCCGCACGAGGCTCTAATTTTGTCTTGGATGATTGCATTAGGAAATTTGTTGGAGAAATTATTATTATTATTATTATTATTATTATTATTATTATTGTTGTTGTTGTTGTTGTTGTTGTTGTTGTTGTTGTTGTTGTTGTTGTTGTTATTATAATTATTATTATTATTATTATTATTAGTAGTAGTAGTAGTAGTAGTAGTAGTAGTAGTAGTAGTTATAAGGAAGGAAATGTTCGTGTCAAAATAATATCCGTTTCTTAACAATAAGGTAATGTATTTTTATAAACTCTGTATCATGAATGGATAAGTTAAATAGAATTGCTGATTGGTTTTATAAGGCAAAGGTGCAAAGCATAACCGAAGGGCAATGATGAGTGGAATAACAAAAGAACTGAGAGGAAATGTCGAAGGTGTAAAATGTGTCACTGTGAGTTCAATCCTGGTTTGTTTTCAGTTTTGTGAGTTTAACACTATTTTTCAGAACATGATAGGCTGTACATGCAGTCAGTATATTTGGGTGAAGGAGGAACCCAAGAAGATCACTGACCTTGGGGGAGAGAATATTGGCAAGAGTTCTAAGAGAGCCACATTGGCCAAACCGAGATTCAAACTCGCATGGACAGAGATGAAATATGTGAGTGATCTGTAAAGGCCAAAGCCTTAGACCACTTACCGCATATCCCTAATAGACATGCAATAATAGAGTGTGTACTTAGACCACTTACCGCATACCCCTAATAGACATGGAATAATAGAGTGTGTACTTAGACCACTTACCGCATACCCCTAATAGACATGCAATAATAGAGTGTGTACTTAGACCACTTACCGCATACCCCTAATAGACATGGAATAATAGAGTGTGTACTTAGACCATTTACCGCATACCCCTAATAGACATGCAATAATAGAGTGTGTGATTTTTAGTGATAGTGTCTGAAATAAATTCTTGTTTGTCTTAAATACAATACATAACTTTAACTTCTGATAACAATGATAAAAAAAATCCTGTTTAAAGTAGAAAGGGCGCTATTTCTGATTGCTATAGATTCAAAAATAAGCAAGAGAATAAAGACAGAGATATTCTATATGCTCTTTTTTTTAAAAGATCAAGGTCACGGTCATATATTGAAAACAATACATTTATTGGATCAGAAAAAAAACAAGTTTTATTTTATTATGGAAAATTGTGAAACATTCATGTCGAAAGGGTTTATATCGCTTCTTTGTGATTCTCCCAAGATTAACCCTGTTAAAATATTAAGGGACACGGGGGTTTCCCAGAGTCTATTATTATCAGGTATTCTGCATTTTTCTGAGAAGTCTTCCTCTACTGGAAGTGTTCTTTAGGGAGTAGAACGCGGCTTTGTTAATATTGCTCTCATTGTGTACGTATATCAACCGAGATAATCTCAGGGCCTGTTATGGTAGAAACATTGACTTCTTTACCCATCGAGGGTATTTATTCATTACTAGGCAATGACCTGGTTAAAGATAAGATTGTGGTTAATCCACGTGTAACTGACAAGCCTTGTTTGGAAAATGGTCGAACGCAATGATAATAAAATCCATGATTTATATCCTAATTGTTCAGCTACCAGAGATATGGCAAAACAAGTTCTTGAGAATCACATTGGTCAGGAAATTATTCCTTTAACTTACATATGTATTGGTCATTCTCATGATGAGATCACGTTTGCCCATGTTATTGATCAAACAAGAGATACTGATTACAATGATCATTTTAACTACTGATTCTGTTAATTCTAATCAGATTGACAAAAGACAATCACTCGTTGCTGAACAGGAACAAAGTCCTTGGATTTCCTTTTCTTTTCAGAGGATTATTAGTGAAACTGAAGGTACACAAGTATCTGCTATTTTTTAAAATCTGGTCCTATGAGTAAATGGAAACCACCTAAGGTAACCGCTGGTAACGAGTGGTCAGTGTGCTATCAAATTGTTCTTCCTAAGTCATATCGACAGGAAATTCTTTGTTTAGCTCAAGAAACTCCTTTGACTGCTCATTTAGGAGTCAACAGGATTTAACAGAAGATTTTGAATCATTTTAATTGGCTGAAGATTTAATGTGATATTTCTAAATACTATAAATCTTGGCATACTTGATGAATGGTAAGGAAACTCAATCAGAAGATAACTAAGGCTCATCTACAACCTATTCCTACATTTGATGAACCATTTAACAGAATAATGGTAGACTGTGGCGGTCGTTGCCTAAGACCAAGTCAGGCAACCAGTACCTGTTGACTATAATGTGCGCGTCCACAAGATTTCCAGAGGCAATTCCTTTGAGGAGTATTAAGATTAAAACAAGAGCAAAGATTTGATGAAGCTTGCTTTTTTACAGTTGAAGGTCTTTCCAATTATGTCCAGTTTGATCATGGGTCATAATTTATGTTTGAAATTTTTCAGCAAGTTACGCATTAATTAGCCATCCAGCAGTTTAAGTCTTCTTCATAACACTCTGAAAGTCAAGGAGCGTTGGAAAGACTTTATAAAACGTTGAAAAATCATATTCGGTCATATTGCTTTGATACATGAACATATAGAGACGAGAGATTCATTTACTGTTGTTTGCTGTTAGGGAATGAGTTTATGAATCATTAGGTTTTGGTTCTTTTGAACCAGTGCTTGGACATTTGGTACGTGGAATATTGACGTTATTCAAAGTGAAACTTCTTTCAACCGAGGATTCAGAGATTAATCTTCCTGACTGTGATTCTGATTTCAAACGTTTTCAAAGGCTTGTGAATTACCAAGAACTAATTTTCGCCCTACTCAGTCAAAAATGAAATAAAGACATGACAGAAATACAAAATAAAGGAGTTTTCAGCCTGGTGATAGAGTTCTAGCTCTCTTGCCCAGACCACAAAATCCTCTTCTGGCTAAGTATTATGGCCCTTATACAATTGAAGAGAAAGTAAGAGACTAAAATTATATCATAAACATAGCTGGGAGGCGAAACAAAAACAACAGGCATAAGAAAAGAGTGAACTAAAACAGCTCTTATGCGAATAGGCGCACTTGTTTACAGATGTTCTAAAAAGAACAAATAAAATCTACCATGAGGCTGGAATTGCAGGTTCTGCACCTGTGAAGCAGCATCCTTACAACATGAACCGTCTCAAACAAGAATGTTTGAAAAAAGAAATTCAGTATCTGCTGGCGAATGATTTCATAGAACCATGCAAAAGTAACCGTAGTTCTCTATGTATTCTAGTTCCGAAACCAGATAATACATTCCGCATGTGCACTGACTATGCAAAAGTGAACACTGTCACCACATCAGATTAATTTCCATTACCAAGAATCGATGACTGAATTTACAAAAATTGGATATGAAAATTATGTCACCAAATGTGACCTTTTGAAAGGATTCTGGCAAATTCCGTTGACGGAAAGAGTTAAAGAAATGTCAGCATCAGTAACTCCAGATAGACTTGATCAACATAAAGTGATGCATTTTGGTATACAATATTCTCCTTCATATTTCCAGCGTTTGATGAAATGATAACGTTTGGTCTCTATAACTATGAAGCATGCATCGATGACGTTATTTAGAGCAACACCTGGAAAGATCATTTGGAAACTATTCGGAAATTCTTTGATCGATTGAATGATGCAGCTGTGAAAACAAATATAAGTAAAAGTGAATATGCCGTGCTTTTGTTATATTTTTAGGGCATATTGTAGGACACAGTCAATTTAAACCTATAAAAGTTAAGGTCATGGCCAATAATTTAAAATGGCTGTTGATGCAAGAGATGTTGGGAGTTGGCTGAGTATTGATTCAAGAATATAAACATGGTTTGGATCATCCAGTGTGTTGTTTATCTAAAACAATTAAACAAGCACCAGAGAAATTATTCCACAATCGAGAAGGGATGTCTGGCTTTGTATTAGCATTGCAACACTTTGAAGTGTATATTAATTTCAGTTCCTTCCCCAATTATTGTATATAGTGATCACAACCCAATTTCGTTCTTAAAAAATGAAAAACTAAAACCAGATATTATTAGGGTGAAGTTTGATGGTGCAGAAATACAATATTGACATTAGATATATCAAGGGAAAAGATAATCTTATTGCAGCCGCACTTTCACGTGAATTGAAGTATTATATTGCTTTATATTGTCTTAGTTTTTTTTATATAAGGGAGAAGTAAATAGAAATTCTCTTTTTCTATTTTAACATCAGTCTTTAGAGGTATCAATTTTAGGCTTGTTTCAGTTAATATTTGGGAGAATTTATTTATATAAGTTAATCATTGAAATTACAAAGTGCTCATTATTACTTTTAGGACTAACACTATTTTTGGATTATTGTTATTTCAATTCAATGCCATTTTCGATTATATCGATATATCAAGACTGTTAGCACATTAAGACTATTCCAGGCTATAGGCACATCAGCATTTTCAAAACTGGAATTCATTCTGAATCCCGCTGGAATTTCTTCAGAATATTCAGACTTTTGGACTTGTGATACAATATTTAAGGCTTTTAGGATTTCATTCACATTACTGTAAGTTCGTGTTAAATGATAGCTTTGTATTCCAAGAAAATACATTATTTATTGAATGTTACTAAACTTTTTGGTTTTCGCTCTTTTCTGTTACTTAGTTTAAGACCAAGGAATAGTAAAAATAGAAATAATTTTTTAAAATATGATTGCATCAGAGTTTACTTTTGTTGCCCGTATTTGTAATCAGGACGTTCACATAAAGACAGAGAGTTAATCTATGAATACAACAAACTAATGTTTCGCTTCTTTTTTTCCGTCACTGAACTACTTGTATGGCTTATTGAATAATAGCAAAACCACGCTCTGTTCGTATCATTTTGTCATTAAAATCATGTTAAACTGACATTTGGCTAAATTAAATTCCCTTATTTGTCAAATATTATATAAAGAATTATTTGATATAATTAGCATCTGCCTCATTAGGTAATACCTTTTCTTCGCTGAGCCTTGGTTACATTTTATACGGGTTCTCCTTGCGTTGATTTAATTGACATTACATGGTAGTGACAAAGAAGCAGATAATAAATGGTAATCCGACCAAGGCAAGAGGAATTAATGGAGCATATATGCTTTGACATTTCAGCTGTCTTTAACCATGAAACTCAACATGTCTTATTACAATTACCATTAATTCTAAGTATATATATTATGATCCAGTTAATGGATTCCTCTAGAGTAAATGAGTGAAACAGTGACGAAAAATGCTGCGCAAAAACTATATTTTTGCTGACAATATAGATTGATATAATCTCGTTCAGACCTCACACTTAGTTCCTTGAGATCTCTGCCTAAAGAGGCTCTGGTATTAAGCTGCGTTTTCTTGTTACGCCAGAGCTAATCTTGGCTGATGAGATGAGGTGACGTAATACGTCATTTTATGAGGAAATGACGTAATTGTTCGCCTAATAATTTACAGTTTCATTATAGGATTAAATGATCATGGTTGGGTACTTATCGATGTGTAAATTTACCTAACCACTCACAAAGTAAATAAAGTCCGAGGACTTTATGTAAACTTTATGAGAGATTGGGTACAATTTACACATCGATATATACCCAGCCATGATCATTTAATCCTTATAATTCAAATTTACTTCCTTTCTAACATCAGATCGGCAGATTTAATCAACAAAACATTCACTTTTATGTACATCGAAGTTTTCTTTCATTAGCGTCTTAACTGAGATAGAATACATAGCCCAGTCTTCGCTAGCCAAGATTGATCGATTCTTTATACAGTGATGCGGGGTAGAATGTCATAGCGGGTCATGCCAGTGATATATTGTTATGATCATTATTTTAATATATAAAAAATGGTTGTTGCGGTAAAACCAGGAATATTCCTTTTATTTTTCGAAAATTACGCTTGCGGATGGCACGTGTTGTTATAGCAACTTCGTTGTTATTTTCTACTCATTTCGGTCTTTCAAAAGCAAATTTGTGTCCATTTTTAGTGAGATCCCTTGGTTGAATATGACCCTGACCTTTAATAACCGCTGCTGTAACATGTTGTCGAGGTAAAATGCAATACTTTCCGAAGATTGGCTTCCATAGCCTGCCATATGCTTTCTTCGGCAAAAGGGGTGAGTGTTGGAGTGCAGGAAGGTGTATGCAATTACATTGTTTTAACTTCTAATGGTCGATTTAATCTGTGACTTGTCATTTTTGGTCGGAAATCACAGGAGAGGGTGGGTGGGAGCTTGTTGTTGTTATTATTAGGGTGTAAGGCGTTGACATAGATAAAACGTCACATCAAATGATCTTGACACAGGGAACCAAAAGTAGTCCGCAGAATTTATCGATGTGTAAAAAATTCCAGATCAGTTTGACGTGACCGTTTACATCCAATCAAAATGTAGAAAACGCACTCAATTCATAAAAATGGGAATAATTGGCTTGTGGAGACTCACGTGCTACATCTGGATCGATTTATATTTTTAATAAAAGATCTTTCAAAAGATACTTTTAAGCTTTATATATATATATATATATATATATATATATATATATATATATATATATATATATATATATATATATATATATATATATATATATTGGGTGTAGCATGTCAGTGTAGGTAGGCAATAATGACACGTTAAACACATTATTAGCTATATCATGCCGAGGATATGACAGCTAAGTGCCTCCCCTAAGGACATACTGTAGCAATCGATCATGGCTGGCTGAGTTTCGATCCCGCGACCATTAGATCCAGAATCTGACAATCTGCCTACTAAACTACTCAGCTACCTCATACGTACGTAACTAAAATTGTGATAGCTTTATCTGAATAAAACATTTCATAAATATTACCCCAGGTACTTTTATGAGTATTTTTTTGTTTAATATGGTCTACTTATATACCATTATTATTGTATGTGATATTGCCCAAACTTACGCGCGAGTAAGTGCTTGTTTAAACCCGCGCAACGTCTCCTACTTCATTACCGATAGAGTTATTGAACTTTCGGCTATGACTGAGGTGGTTTCTAGATGTTCATAATGGTTTCAGAATGTCAATACATCCCTTCAGAGTGGATCTCATGGGTGGGGATTGGGTGGAAACACTTAAGGTTGGCAATTGTATTTAAAATGGATGGTGATTTCATGGGTTGTGTAATATTACCCAAAGCATTCTGTACTGTTTAAGACACAAACTTGAAACTTTGCCGGTGTGTACAGGCGTACCAGTTGTTTTTCTTCATATGTTTAAAAAAAAAATTGTTGGGGTGGGGTGGGGATGGGATTGCAGGGGCACTGAATATATGTAAAGTGGGGTGGGTGTAGGGATGGATTAGTGATAACTGAATAAAGTGTAATGATATTTCTGCTTTCGTCTAGATTTCTATATTTATCTTGACAAACCACTAACTTCATAGCCACTGCTTGATCCAATGGCCTAAGTGGTTAGAGCGTCCACCGCGAATCAGAGAGGTCGCAAGTTCGAACCCCGGCCGGGTCATAACAAAGACATAAAAATGGTACTAACAGCTGCCTATCCAGGCGCTCAGCATTAAGATGTTAGTGTTAGGATGGATCGGCCTTGTGTCAGGATACTGTGAATGGGTGGGATATGATGCTACAAGTCTGTGGCATGATACCCCAGTGAGAGACATCACCGTAAACTGCCACACTGCAGACATCGTAGCGATAAGACTGAAATTTTTTTAAAACTACGTTAAAAATCCAAATCACACACACACACACACACACACACACACACACACACACACACTGATCCAGATTTTTTTATTACCAGGTACTTCATACCCATCGTTTCATCCAAATTATTTGACTACTAGCTATTTCATACCCATCGCTTGATCCAAATTATTTGACATCCAGTTACTTCATACCCATCGCTTGATCCAAATTATCTGACAACCAATTACTTCATACCCATCGCTTGATCCAAATTATCTGACATCCAGTTACATCATACCAATCGCTTGATCCAAATTATCTGACAACCAGTTACTTAATACCCATCGCTTGATCCAAATTATCTGACAACCAGTTACTTCACGCCCATCGCTTGATCCAAATTATCTGACATCCATTTACTTCATACCCATCGCTTGATCCAAATTATCTGACAACCAGTTACTTCATACCCATCGCTTGATCCAAATTATTTCTTATACGATGAAAACAAAATAAAGCGTATCTTATTCCTTCACATATCACAGGTTTTCCAGCTATTTGTCTCCTTTTATATGCAAATGAAGTTTATAAGTGTTTGATTTCTGGCGACTGTTGTAAGACTTTCTGATGACAAGTTATGCTTCGTTCTTTATAAAGTATCACCGGCATTCGATGATGAACTATGTCATAAGTTTTGCTGATGTATTTTCCTCCACTTATTCACCATCTGATTACCTTACGTTTCCAGTTATAATAATAGGATTGTGAAATGGAAATGAACACAGTTTCCATATCATTACAATATGTCACATGCCATGGAAATGTCTTCCACGAGAAAACACAGTGTTCTTAATTCTCAACTTTCTGGAGACTTTTTCCAACGTTGAGTGTGTGTCTGTGTGTCTGTGTGTGTGTGTGTGTGTGTGTGTGACCGAAGTTTAAAATTATAATTAAAAACACATATTAAACATATTTGCTGTCCAAATAACATATGAGTTATGGATAAAACAATAATCTTTATTTAGAAGTGACCTATCACATTCAACTCGATGACTATTTTTTCCCGACTATTAAAAATAAAATACGCATACAAAATGTACGTACATCTATTTATTGGCCATACCAGCAACAGGAAAAGAAACGTCGCAATTGCAAAGCTTTCTGGCAGTCCATTCATGCATCAACTGTGCTTCTGGCAGTTAATTAATTCATCAACTGTGCTTCTGGCAGTTAATTAACTCATCAACTGTGCTTCCAGATCTCACTATATATCCTTCTGTCTATCCATGTCGTTATGCCTTTTCGTCTCTCCATGACGTCATGCCTTCCTGTTTGTCCATGTCGTTTTGTCTCTCTGTCTATCCATGTCGTTGTGCCTTTCTGTCTATCCATGTCGTTATGCCTTTCTGTCTATCAATGAAGCCATGCCCTTCTGTCTATCCATGTCGTTGTGCCTCCCTGTCTGTCCATGGCGTTATGCATTCCTGTTTGTCTAGAAAAATACAAGCAGCAGCATATGACGCGAGTCACGTTTACTGATGAAATATGTAATGAAATTATTCCGTGCTTTAAATATGTTTGTGTCTTGTATATGTTGCTGACTAGGTTTACTTATTAAGAGCACGCCTATGAATGGCAACAGGTGTTATTAATTTCGTCTCCAATCAGTTTTATATGAGGTTTTCTTTCCGTAACAAGTAAAGATGTAAGATAAGAAATGCATTTGTATTCGTTTCTAATAAAAGTAAGCTATTCATGCAGATAAATCGCTAGCATTTCACTTTTCCAGGTAGGATTTATTCAATCAAGAGCAACATATGTTGTGAGAGTTAAGTCCAATCCCAGTGCAGCTTGATTTTCACAACAACATATGTCTAAAGCTTATGACGTAAAACAATCTACTCTCTTAAAATGGATTCAGCGTGGTCGAATATTCTGAATGGACATAATTTACGAAATGGAAACCAAAAACGCCATTCGCTTTCAAGTAAATGCCCTTGCTACGGTATGTATCTTGTGCAATCAAAAACATTAGTTTCGTCAACAATGAGCTTTTATCAACTCGTGATTTATGACGAAATCGTGTCTTAATCAAATATTACATTTATACTTTTTAATCCCCTGGTTTTATTTGTTAATGTATCATGGCGGCTTTACCCTCCCCATTCTGTTGCCCCTGAATTGTACCAGATTCACTTATTTATTTTGTAAGAATAATTTTATAGGACTGCAAACACTGGCACCAGATGGTTTTTAGGGTAACAAAATGACAAAAGTAGAAGAGAACAGCTCTTGAGAATGTATCGGATTCATGTTACATACAGGATTCAGTCCCAACTGGCTTTATGTAATTCACCAATTTTCTGATTCGACCCTTCATACACAAGAAATCTGGGTCGGAGTATACCTATTAACCTATTATGTATTTACATCCCCAATCGAGAATACGGTAGATATTCAAGCCGTTCGAAAAGAGATTTTTGGGGAAATTTGAAAAGTCAATGGCTAAGCAATCAAACAATCCAAGACGTGAGAGCATCTATAGGTTGTGGGTGAATTTTGGACGACAAGGTGTGCAGTACCACAAATGTTAATGGAAATCTGCCATATATTATCGCCTATAAGTCTAGAACAGGCGTAGACCCAGATCTGCCAAATCTATGTCTATTCAGTTTGGTCCGATTAATTTGTTGAACAAACAACACAGACCCTGATCTGCCGTCGCACAATGCACTGGCAGATCAATGTCTATTTTGTTTGCAGTTGGTCCCGATCTTTAAGCGATTATACAAGGTGATCGTAAATTAGTTCGAGGAATGTCAGCAAAACGTCATTCGAACTATGTTAAACACTTTGTTTGACAACTGTTACCGTACTTCAAATTCACCTGATGCTTTGTCGAGATGATAGATGGGTAAATACGGTAGCTGTGGTAAATTAAAAAAAATGGTGAAACATCAGTTCAACTTAATTTTTGCACTGCTGTACGATCAACATTGAATATCACGGCATCTGAAATTCATGTGGATGATTTGCTAATAGTCTATGTCTAATCGCATTCAGCTTTAGTTATGTACTCCTTGGAGCTTTGGGAAAATGACTTGACCAATTACCATCGAAACACACTTCTCTGAAATTCCGTGTCTTAACAAGAATAACCTGTTGAAATAAAGCTACAGCAAAAAAGACGGAATGATTGAAAAGTTTACCTATTACAGCTGTTGTTGTTATTATATCTGAAACAGTACAGTATCAGTTTGTCCTTCTGAAAAGGCAGATCCTCTGGACCAGTAGTAATCTTTCCATTAAGGACACCAGGGCACAATTATATTTTGTCCTTTTTATGACAGGCAGTTTTTAATAAAGATTAATATAAATTTGCATAAGGAAAAGGGATAATAACTGATATATATATATATATATATATA
>JAECUM010013390.1:0-41654 GCA_016617855.1 Megalonaias nervosa | reverse complement strand
TTTTTTTTTTTTTTTTTAGTACATCCTGGAAAATTATCCTCTTCTTTGTGTTTCAGTCCAAATATAAAAACTGTTCTCTTCTAGTGCGTGTATTTTTTAGATTCGTTATCTGTTGTGATACTTCTATTTGTGTGTAACCTGCATTCTTCAATGCGCCGAATTGAATAATTCTGAACTGCTGTCTGGGGTGTAGTTAGAGACTTAAATATGCTCAACAACCCTTTTTGTTCCATGACATTCAAAAGTTGAAACTGAATGAAGATATTGACATCTCTTTAACAACCGGTACTGCATCTCTTAAATGTACGTGTAACTTAAAAGCATCTGCATACTCCTGACTTGGTAAAATGCGAAAACCGTAAAAACAATATCACGGATGTTTTAGACACGGAATATGACAATATTATTCAAAGGACAACCAAGCATGCCTATACACCGGTGTTTCACGCAGGGGATAACCTGTGCACGACATTACATTCAAATTAAGTTTCGTTTATATATCATGAATACAGCTGGTGATTTGCCTCTACGATAAAACTTTTATACCGAGTTAACCAGTAAATAACAAAATAATTGTTGTTAGAAGAGTAGGTAGATGTGTTATGAAGTGATAATTTCTCAACTGTGTGTTATGTTTCAAAACGTTATTATGGGATGATGATTCATGATAAATGTTTAATTATAATGCGATTTCACATCGTTGGGGATACAGAGAGAAGTTCGGGTGCGAGCTAAAGAAAACGCGAACTATCATCATGAAGCCCAACGGAAAACTGTTTTATTGAAAATATGGAATACTTGCAACAGAGAATCACATTCCGGGTATAGAAATGCATATACATAAAGTGTTACATTTTAGATTTTAAAAAATTGCATATAAAATTACACATTTCCTTCAAGTTTACTAATTTCATACAATTCGAGAATTTATCTTTTAGAATATAATGTAAATGATTAAATATCGACAAAAAATTAAGGATAGCCAAAATGCTTAAAAATTGAATATTTCAGACTAACACCACAATCATTTTTTTTTTTCAGAATAAAGCAGTTTACTGAATGTTTGACCTGAAATACCAAAATATTATGTTCTGGAACTCTTAAAAATATTTTATTTCTAAATTAATTATTACTAAGCATGAAGTTGGTAGCAAAACAATCATCATTAAGTCCAACGAAAAACTGTTCGCGCACGACTTTAGTCGCTGCTTAATCTAATTCTAGAAATTGGAGAACAAAAAAGTCCATCACCTCGAGTGGTTAACTTAACATATGCTTCACCGTTAAGTAAAATACAAGGTCCGTTTTCCGGAGTTTTACGAAACTTTACGAACCGAAATAATACATCTTCGTTTTCCAAATATGGTCGCCTGCCTTGGAACTTGCTTCCGTTTAACTTCATGGTTAACAAACTTTCCAATACCTGTTATTCAGATTTGCAGACGTCATCAAAGAAAATTTTGCTGTATTAGCAATTTTTCATGATGAACTGATAAACTCCTGCCGACGAGAAATTGCTGATAAAGCAGCTCTTCCTGTCTGCACTTGTACACCGTTTCTGAATACTGAATTCGCTGACTACAGGAAGAAAGATTATAATACACTTGTGAAATGCAAAAGGTGTTATGACTCTTACTTTGCAACCCTAATCTTTATTAAAATAATACAAATTTGAATTATAAAAATAGAAATTGAATTTAACAAAAATTCCTAAAAATTAAATAATAACAATTGTGACCAGCATTCACTTAAGCTGGTTAGAATGGTATAAGGAACATCCTGACCGAGCTCCATAACCCATTATACTTACAGCTGTTTGGAATGGTATAAGGAACATCCTGACCGAGCTCCATAACTGTTTGGAATGGTATAAGGAACATCCTGACCGAGCTCCATAACCCATTATACTTACAGCTGTTTGGAATGGTATAAGGAACATCCTGACCGAGCTCCATAACTGTTTGGAATGGTATAAGGAACATCCTGACAGAGCTCCCTAACTCATTATACTTACAGCTGTTTGGAATGGTATAAGGAACATCCTGACAAAGCTCCCTAACTCATTATACTTGCAGCTGTTTGGAACGGTATAAGGAACATCCTGACCGAGCTCCATAACTCATTATTCTTACAGCTGGAGACTTTCTAGGATGACAACTTTCGTGCTGGATTAACCTGCTAACAAAAAAGGTGTGAGTGTAGGAAGTGTAGACGACTGCGACCTGTGTTGCTCTGGCTGGCTTAGGATAATGCAAACATATTACGCTTCATGTACATGCCATGCATGCGGCTAAAGGTTTGCTTGAACAAACCATTTACACTGCGATAAACCATTATTCTAAGATTAGAAAGACATGTCATTATAACGATTCCAGCCCAAACTAATTTTTACATATCCTGATTTATTCCTAAATAAGAATATTTACAGTAGTCACCGAAACTCCAAATATAGTGTTACGACTCCTTGGTCTTAAACTAAATATCAGAAAAGAGCTAAAAGTATCAAGTTTAGTAACATTCAATAAACATGAATCGTTACTAGGCTCCTCCTTTTGAATTCTTTACTGAGCTATAAACGTATGGGTTTCAGATCAGCTATGGATAAATGTACCGAGTGTGAAACTTGTAAGACGGTAGTGTTTTTATGAAATAGTCCGATATTGATGACGTATGGTTAAACATTGCTTGTCAGATAGACTCTTAAGGATGGAGTTTTACTCCTTAAGGATGAACCTCGACAAGAATGCACACAAAGCCAGTGTCCACTGAAAGTGGAACACATTCTTGTCGAGTGTGTCGATTTCCACCCTGTGAGAAACAATTAGTTTGACCTGAACTGCGTGAAGAAACTGTATGAGGACGTACCACTCGATACAATCTTAAACGTTTTAAGGACATGTGGTTGAATGCAACAAATTTTAATCCTGTTATAAGGATTTTACACGTGTTACTTAATCTGTTAATTTATACATATTTTACAGAATTTTAAAATTTTACGTTTTTTTTTTTTTTTTTTTTTTTTTTTTTTTTGCAACTAAAGTTTACATTTATTTAGAATGGTTTGTCTGCTAACATTCTTTTGTAATTAATTTCAACATTTTCAGAACTTTACCTTTAGTTGGCACTAAGTAGACACTTGTGCTGAGGTGCCGTAAAACACTACATACATACATACTGTTATGTATATGTAATTTAATTACTTGTTTGTTAGTTTTAATTTTTTTTAATTTTATTCCATTACATATTATGGTAATGATAATTTTGTCTACTGGATTTGATTTTTTTTTAAAAAATTCAATTCAGTTCTGTTTGACCTGATAAACAACCCAGTAGTTGAAACATTGTATCTAATTGCTGACCTTGATTCAGAAATCAGTAAGGCTTTTAGTAAACAACTTTTTTTAAAAAAAAAATAAATATTTTACTCATTCTAAGAGTAAGATTTATTTAGTGGAATTAAGGTCATACCTGGGGTACGTGACAAATAACGTGTTTATTCTTACAAACTTTTGGTTTTCCCAGTGGGATGAAATTTTGACCCCCATCCGGAATCTGTTTTGCGTTTTAGTCTGGCTTATAACTCGTATTATCATAATAATTTGCCAGTTGTGTTTTAAACCTTCGAAGCTCAAAGGTTTTTTTGTTGTGACCAGTTTGAGTTGAATTTTTCTATTTTTTGGAATTAGTAATTTATTTACGCTGGAAAATACTAGTGCTCATCAGAATTCTTGGACAAAGGCATTTATCGAAATTTATTCAGAAATTCTAAACTGGAATATTATTTTTTGTGATTCAACAAGGAACTGTTGTCACGACAACACTGTGAAGGTTACGGCATACGTCATCACCTTCCATCTTGGAATTTCATCGGGATTCGAACTGTGATTCACTTAGGATTTTTATTGATAGGACTTATATTTTTTTTAATTCTTGGATTAATTTTGGATTTGATTCGTAAACCGTAAGTCCTTTTTCTTATTTTTACCTTGTTTTTCTTGGGAAATAAATTATTCTGTTAAATTTTACAAAGCTTGTTGTCTTCACTCTTTTCTTGTTACTTTTGTACGAGCCTAGACACGTAACAATACATACATACATACATACATACATACATACATACATACATACATACATACATACATACATAGCGTCTCCCCAGATGCGGGAGGTGGTGTGTTCGAACCCCGGCCGAGTCATACCAAAGACTTCAAAAATTGATACTAACAGCTGCCTTGCTAAGCGCTCAGCATTAAGGGGGTAGAGTTAGGACTGGACGGCCTGGTGTCAGGATAATGTGTCTGGGTGGGACATCATGCTACATGTCTGCGGCATGATGCCCCGGTGCTAGACATCACTTTAAACTGCCACACTGCAGACATCGTAGCGATATGACTGAAACATTGTTAAAGCTAAATGAAAAATCTAAATCACACACACACACACACACACACACACACACACACACACACACACACATACATACATACATACAAGTATTCACACTCCACACTGACAACGGGAACAGCATGTGATATCGACAAAACAATGGACAAGGTGTTAATGACAGGAAATGGTGTGGCAGTACGCATAATGATTTGAAACACCGGTAAGTTGGCAATGTGAAGGCCCCCCTGGCGACAATAAAGTTGAAATTATAAATCGATGAATTAAATGACTATGTTTTGTGCATTTTATACCCTTGATGCTTTTTGTTTTTTAAAATCGGTCGGGGAGGGGGGGTTACAAACAAACGGGAGGGTGTACAAATACTATAATGACATTTAACTGGCATATTCTGATTTATATCAAAAAGGTTTGCCTTTGAAAGTATATGTTACATATTTTTTCTTTTTTCTTTTTATTCATTTTGTTTGTTGGTGAAATTTTATGACAGCAGTTGGCAATACTTATGTGTTGAAAATAAATGATGCACGCTTTAATCAGCAACGTTTATTTAATTTATTTTTTTAGTATAGGTTATTCCCACCGCAAACGACCATTAGTGACTTCTAACCCGTTAGTTTTGCTTCACTAAAGTAGACCGTTACAAATAAAAATTAACGCGTTCAAAGTAACTTGTGTGTTTTCACACTTTAGATGCGATTCGAATCGCGTTGGTTCATGGTGTTGTGGATGTGAATGTCCTTTGATATATGGGTCAATCAGTCAAGCCCTAATTCAGCAAAACATCGGACAGAAAAACGTGTTAGGGGTCCTATGCAAGACCGATGAACATTTATACCGGACAAACAATGGGTAAATGACATTCATATAATCGACTCCTAATGCATTTCAAGACGTTGGCATTGAAATTTAGGAAAATAAACATGCACTATCCTTTATCGAACTCAAATTTTCCTTGTAGCTACGCTTATGCACCTATTAGGACAGACTTTTTGAGTAAAATATTTCTCTAAATTGTAGTAAAAGTATTTTTTTTCATAACAAGTAGTGGAGAATAAACAAAGAATGGTGGATGAGTATCATGACGAAAGGTGTCACTCCGCAATGAATGGACAATTCTTTTGTGATTTTCGTACATTTCGTCCACAAGAAGGGTCTGTTCTGAAACATCAGCACCAGGAACATCACAAAGAGAACGAACACAATTACAACAGAGAGGATTTCCAGCATAAAATGTATACATCGCCGGTGAGAATTCTTCTTGCAATAACGCCTAAAATCACGACACGTCGAATGCATACAGCACCTAGTCCAGCCCCGAATTTGTGCTATCTGCAACCCAGGCTGAAATACATCTATTCATACCATAAACAGAGATTTCCATGGGTCTAACAGCGACATCTCCGCCAGGCCCCAAGTCAACGACAGCCGCATTGACAGTTTCGTTTCCAGTGATAGTGACTTTAACAATCTGAACTGTTTCAGTATTACAGACAATTCCTGTATTGTTTACTATTTAATATATAATTCGTTCATAGGGAGAATATTTCTGGACTGTGGTAAATCTCACAAAGGTATGTTTTTGCTATATCTTATTTTGTTTTTATGAAATACAAAATTACAAGGTTAGTGCGTTAATTTCAAAATATTTCCAAAAACTGATCTAATTTATGCTGTATTTAATTTTTCATTTAGTAACAGTAACTTTTTCTATACCTACTGCAGTAACATACATCACAGTTGCTAAGGTTTCTACTATAGGGAGTGTGAATGAACCTACTGGCCTAACTTGCATTCCACAGATTTGAGCATTACATCAAAATTGTTCTTACTGAAATTTGAAACCGCCGTATATATGTTTTGCTACCAACACATATAACAAAGTCTTACCGTATTTGCCTATCTTAGGAAGAATTGTATTTCCGCCTAGCCGTCTCAATCATATTGATGCAGATGTTGTTTATTTTGTGGCCCAGTGGGGTTCGATAATGTTACTGAGGTTTTTCTCTCACGTTTTCATATGAGTCATATGAACGTGTACCTTATGGTATTGTGTGCTGGCGATAACGCCATAGAAACGGCTCTAATGTCCTCAAACCAGTCAGAAGAGGTACTTCCTTCCCTGGTTTGGCAACATCAGTCAAAGTTGTCGTGTTGTTCATTACATATGTATATATGTATGCTAAAATGATAAAATAGTCAAAGTGTCGGAGCAATTGCTCGACGCCGAGTTTTTGAACAGCCATTGGCCTACATACGGCCAAGTTCTGAGTTAAGTTTGTTTGAAACGATAACTGCGATACAGTATCTTTCATACGTCACAGGTAACGTCAGTAATACACGCCCATTTCACGGTAGCACTGAACCACACTGAACCAGTTTCACGATTTTAATGATATTTTCACTTACTGCTCTTAGGTTAGTTTAAATGCGATTTCTATTTCATACACACACAGGTCAAGGTTTGATTGCAAGTGAGCAGACGTCATTGGTTATTAGGGTAGGACTAACACAACACTAAAATGTTCACCTTCCCAACTCTTGATTAATACCAAATTCTGACGCCATTCTCTTCGCAAACAATTTTACTTCAATGTTACTGGTAATTCCTTGTTGATAGTATGTATGCAATAGGAAGATAAACCAATATCGGCTTGCTAGAACTATCTATAAGAATGAGAATTCCTTTCACCACACTTCGCTGAAGCAAAATAATAACCGTAGTCACCTATAAAAATATGTTCTGCTGATGTTATGCAAGATAAAAAAAATAAAAATAATAACAAAAAAAGAGTAAACTAACATATAAAAAGAAAAATAAAGAAAACAAGAACTGCATGCTGATATTAGATTATTTCTATAATTGTCTGACAGGACCAGTCGTAGAAGCAGATTACGTAGAATTTCATTTAAATATCTTAAAATCTTTTGATCATTGTATTTTTTTTCTTCAATTTTTATTTAATGTCGTGCCATGCTCTTTTCATTGTATTTTTGAATTTTATTTAATGTTGTGAAGTGTTCTTTTCGTTGTATTTTTTTCTTTGTTGAATTTTACTAAATATTTTTTATTGTATTTTTTGCATTTTACTGAATATTTTGCAGTGTTTTTGTCATTGTATCTTTTTAACTTTACTGAATGTATCGCAATGTTTTTTTTTTGAATTTTACCGACTGTTTTAACAATGCTATTATCATTTTATTTTTGATCTTTCATCTTTTAACTTCTTTTCATGAATGTAATGGGTTTTTTGTCCTCTCCAGCCTCGAGGATTCGGCTCAAATGACCCGGAGGGTATTATTAGGACAGAATTTTTGAGTAAAAGTATTAAGATTGAAATTTTCTCTAAATTGTAGTAAAAGTATTTTTTTTTTCATTAAATTATATTGAAAGTAATTTTCCACTGAAATAGATTGAGAGTAATTTTATTTATTTTCGTATTACAACTATATACTATTTTGATAAAGATTGCGCCCTTACAAGCAAGTGCAAATTCCCCCTCCCCCCCGTACTATGCATTTCTATTGTATACCAAGTCAGCAAAATTTGCATTCGTAGGTTGTGTTAGTACTGATAGACCAGATTCCTAAAATTCTCCTTGACTGAGTAAGCTATATGATTCAGGCGTTTTTCTGAAACGAAATAAGCTGATGAGGCAGAATTGTTTGTTTGACGACGTAGGTTAACACACTCGGTTCCAGTAAGAATAGACAGGAGTCTCGTTCTGATTCGAAAGGAACAAACGCAAGTAAGCTAAACGTTGTCCATATTTGGCCATGAGCATACGTTCAAAATTGTGTATAAACTGAGAGCAGGCTTGCGCAAAATTAGTTCGTTCGTCGAAGAATCAGAAGAAACTGTCTTTTCTTACAAGTAAGAATCGTCTGTGTTCTTAAATTTCTTTAAAGAATAGAGACTTTTTTAATGTTAGAGATTTTCATGGTAAAGTTCATATTTTTGCAACATTTTTCTGAGTTCTTTCTATTCTATTTTATACTATAATGTAATGGAATGTCTAATTGTTTTAAAGAATTTATATTCATTTGTATTTATGGTAATTATTATTGGAAAAGACGAACTCGCTACCAACTTCATGTTTAGATTTAATTTGGAAATAAAATATTCTTTAATTAATAAAGAATAATGTTTAGTAATCTATTCCAAATTAGTATTCTATTTTAAATTTAGTAAAATACATTTCTTCAAAATGATTTTTGCATTAATCGCAACTATTGAATTTTATACTCTTTGGCTATCATAAATTTAGTCGAGATTTAATTATCTGTATTATATTCTAAAATGCAGAAATTATACAAATGTATGAAGATGGTAATCTCGAAGGAAAAGTATAATTTTATATGTATTTCGTGTATTTTAAATATAAAGGCTTTGTAAGATATATCTCTAGAATGTAGTATCATATATCTATATATATCAATTATTTAAATAAAGTTCGTTCGTAGAAGAATCAGAAGACTCTCTTTTCTTACAGTCGATGCCCGTCGTACCTCTCTCGCATCGCCATTTTCCCCAAAGATGTAGCCGTATCTACACCGTTATGAGTGACACCTTCTTTAAGAGAGCCTGAACTCCTTCTTCCTTTCTCTCTCTCTCTCTCTCTCTCTCTCTCTCTCTCTCTCTCTCTCTCTCTCTCTCTCTCTCTTTCACCATGGGCAAAGACATTTCTTAAGTTATGAGTATTTCGTTCTCATAGCAGGAAATGAGAAGAAGGTTATGATATGATAAAAACCTTTTCATAACACACCGACTACCCAGAAACATAAGGAAACATAATTTTTCTTCTCTGGGTATGTGCGTGTGTGGACATGTTTAATTTTTGTACGTGGCTTCTTATTATGGAAGTCTTTAGTGTGAAATTCGTTCAATATATGTTTACACCCTAGAATGCCAACGCCTTTCAAGTGTAAGTCTGATGGTTTAATCACTCAAGTCTTGGTTTAGTAATAAAAAAGTGATCACTTAACACTACTGTAAAACTGGCATTGACTCCCAGCTAATACACTTTGATTTGGACGAGATTTTTCTTTTCAAAGGCAAGTTCATCCAAACGCCAAAAATAAGCAATCCCAAACGTAAGTTAGTAAGCCCAAACGTCAGAAGTTAATAATCCCAAACGTCAAAACTTGGCAATTTGAAATACAATTTTCATGCAATCATATTTTGTTTCCAAATATAACGATTCCATGCGTATTACTTAGCTTGAAAATGACTACCACGACTACCATGCCATGAAATTGCAAATACAGTATAACGATTTAATTTTGTCCAATTCAAATTATACTAAATTTGCCCATATATGGCATGTATTTCTGTAAAATCTGGTCAGTAAGCAAAGCCATTTTTACTGACAAAACCGTGAAGTCAATATTATTCGGTACCGATTGATGGGGTCAGACCACAATAAAATGTTTCCGGTTTGGTGCAGAGCCAAGTAGTTTTATCTAAATTTAAAGGCGTTGTTTGGTTGTGCCTTGCAATGTGAAATAATCATAACTGAGACTGATTTTTACCATGGAATGATGGGGAAGGAGTCATTTTCTATCTTGAGATCCCTTTTATTGGGGTTGTGAAAGCATTATGTTGAAAATGCACAGGTAAAATAAGTATGAAATATGGTCAAAAACTATGTTTTCGTTGACCCGGAAATGGAAATCATTACCCCAGTAGGCTTTTTCCAATGTGATTAAACAAAAAACGTAAGGTAATACATGACAAGCTGTAGTGTGTGTTAATGAACTATAATGGTATTGTCACCCCTAGGAATCCTAGTGTCATTTGAATTTTGGTCTGAGTTCCGCTGGGAGAAATGCATGTTTATAATATAACAAAAGAAACAGTGGTCTGACCCCGCTGAGATTGTCCCTCTATAGTATGCTTCAGCTCTGGCTCCACTTCGTTATATTATAGATGAAAAGAAGCAAAAATGCAGAAGGTAACGGGTGATACTTTTATGGCATATTACAAGGAATATTTTATTACAACCGGCGTGAATTACTGCGGTTTGTAAGGAGTGACAGGAAAAACAAGACAAGTTAATTATCAAATGTTCTATATAGAAGATTTTTGAAAGTCAAAGATTAGAAAGCTTACGTTAGACATAAAAAGTACCGTTTGCCCCAAAATGAGCGTCTTTTGCAATGGTATCTTTTATATACAGCCGTCATGTGACTTCCTGTGTAGCGTATTATAAATACATCCCTTCGCTAAATAAACCAATAACTAGAAAGGCTTAAAATAAATGTGTTCTCGAGTATACCTCGACAGCAAATTTTTAAAAAAAAATGGAGTTTCGCTTTTTTAATTAATCCATTTGCGATTTTATGCGCGTTCCTCGCACAACCACAATATTGTTCCATTTACATGGGGTTCCGAGTTGATTCGCCCTAAATATCAAGTTCCGAGTCAGCCGATGAAATGAGTGGGTAACTGAAATAGTTATTAATGTGTACATTTGTGTGTAATGACGTGTGCAATATTTAGCACACAGTACATTATTATTATTATTATTATTATTATTATTATTATTATTATTTCAATCTTACCTGCTCCACGAGTCCTGTGAGGTCGTCTACAGCAGCGATCAGAATCCAAAGCTTCCTGATCAATCAATCAATCAGTCAATCAATCAGAATTTAACTTTCAAAGAATAGAACAGAAAGAAGTTTACAAAAAATAAGCTAGAGATAGTATAGACAGCAATACGATGTATTTTACGACCAGAGTTAAAAGATAGCTTATTAAGTTCTGTTTGATACTATCTAGAAGTGAGAGTGAATTCCTTTGAAGATATCGAACTTTAATACCATGTGATTGCTGTTTTATGCTTTCCTGGTAATCATGGGGCGTATTCAGCTAAACGTGTTGTAATGAACCTTTCCATTGCAGTCGTCGTTGTCGTTACTATCCTCTTCATCTGACTTATCTCCAACATATCATACTTGTTTGGCTGTACATTTGTCACGAAGCAGATGATACCACATATGCAGCTGATTTCAGTGTTGGTTTTGTTAATAATGGTATCATGGCGTTATTTTCCGCCGCTACATATATCATCGACGGAAGAAAAATTGAAACGATTGATAAGATTGTTGAAGTTGCCACGACGATAATGGGTCTAGCAAGATACAGTGATGAATATTCAAGATCAGCTGGTCCATCGATGATGTTCGTGAAGGATACTTCTGATCATCCTGAATATAAACAATATGAGATTGGACGACCAAGAAACATTGCCAGAAATGCCGACGCAGATGCCCAAAGTATGATCATCAATATCGATCCGGATTTTAATTTAGGATTTAGATCACGTCGAGCGATGTTACAGGGTGACGAAAGGATATTTTCATGTGCGATTCCGTTATCACATATCTTTGGATTCTATAGAAATGTCAGAAAAGTTATTTTCGGAGCCAAGCATACATTTGAACTCATACGAAAATCGGACAGTAACGATGCAATTAGGAGACCTCCTGGTGATGCTGGTAAAGTAGTACTAACAAAAATTTTTTTGTGGATGCCAGTAATGACCCCATCGAGAACTGAAGAACAACGGTTACTTTCTTTTATGAACAGCGGCGGTAAGTCAACGCTATCATGGTTAACGACAACTACAGATGCTGTTCAAAGCGCAATTAATGGTTTATTTACGTGGCAAATAGCATCACAACAAGGTGTCTCTGCACCGCGACATATATTCATTGTGCTTCAGGATGTTACACGAATAGGTGATCAGACACGTAGCATGATTATATTCGACAAACTCGGTGTTTCTGAGGTTTCTTTAAGAATAAATGGACATCAAGAACCATCGGAGGATATTTTGTTAAATTTTGAACAAAATCATGTAGCGCGTGCATATCATCGATTAATGTCATTTATGGGTCGTGATCAAAATGTCGATACTGGTTTACAAATATCACAGCTTGATTTTACTACGCTGTATCCGATTTATTATTTTCCATTGGAATACTTGGATCTGTACAGACAGTCCTTCGTTGACATACACTTTCGAGCTCGTGTTACAAAGGGATGTATTGCTAATTACAGAGCAATCGCCGTCATGCTCAGTGATAAAACAATGCTACTTGAAGGTGTTGGTGGTCGCATGAGAGTCGTTGATGCTCCTGTAGAAAATATGGAAGCGTTAATTTAGAAGTCAGAAATATATCATAAATGCCATATCATAATGTTAGTGTCAGTCTGGCTTCTAGTCAGATTAAAAGACCTCAGTCAGCATCAGCAAAGCGATGTGGAACAAAAATATCATTAAAACAACAAATCGCAGGTGGCCAAAATAAATTATCTCTGACAGAACGCCAGTTCAAGCATTTCAATGAAGCTAAGCAATCAAAGAAAGGTATACGAGTAAATCTTTCTGCGGGAGCCATCAGCAACATCGTTAAGACTGGTGGTATATTTCCACTTCTTGCAGCTATCTCAGCGTTAATAGCCGCTGCCGCTCCAGCTGTTACAAAAGCTGCTGCGTTAGGTGCAGTTGGAACTGCTGCTGGAATGGCACTGAAGAAAGCAACTGGACAAGGATTAAAAAAAAAGGAAACGAAGAGGTCACGGTCTGAGACTTCCAGGAACTC
This sequence comes from Megalonaias nervosa, assembly GCA_016617855.1. Taxonomy (NCBI): domain Eukaryota; kingdom Metazoa; phylum Mollusca; class Bivalvia; order Unionida; family Unionidae; genus Megalonaias; species Megalonaias nervosa. The sequence goes on along the minus strand of JAECUM010013390.1, from coordinate 28,637 downwards.
GATACGGGAAATGATTAAGAATTCCAGGAAGATTTCGTTGATGTTTCCAATGTCCAATTTTGATTTACTCGATGCTGCTAAGCAACTAAATATAAAGAATTTCACAGGTGTTTTTATGCGTGATCAATTACCACACAAACCAAACTCGATTGAAACCGGTATCATTAATTTCGATAAAAACTCTGGTCCAGGTACTCATTGGGTGCATACGCGATCGATCCACGTGATATTGTTTATTTCGATTCGTATGGGTTGGCGCCACCAAAAGAATTTTAAAAATATATCGACAGACTTCAAAATATTCCAGTCTGGTATTCAACGCTACCAACACAAAAAATAACCGACCCGCCGATATGTGGCCGTGAAGCACTTGCAGTACTTGATGCTGTATCAAGATAAAAAAAAAAACGCCCTATAAGACTGTACACGAATATACGAGTGTTACGTGACAAGGGCTCGTACTCAGTAACAAAGAAAAGAGTGAAAGCCAACAAGCTTTGTATATTTTAACAAAATAATTTATTTCCCTAGAAAACAATGTAAAAATTGGTAAATAGGACTTACGGTTTGTGAATATAATCCAAAATTTAATCCTAAGAATGAAAAATACAAGTCCTATCACTAAATAGTTCTATTAGAATCCAGGTTCGAATCTCGACGACACACAAATATGGAAGGCGATGACGTCAGATGTGGTCCAATGTACGAATATCAACAATTCCTCAATTGAATCACAGTTTTTGTTTCCGAATAATTCCAGAATAAATGTCCACTGAATATATTTCAGAATTTTTTATTAAAAAAGTCAACTTGTTGAGTTTCCAGGAGAATAAATTATTAAATCCAAAAAGCAGATGAAAAACAAACAATCTGGCAACAAATAAAAAACCCCACCTTGTTCCTTCAAAATGTTAAAACGACTCTGACAGAAAAATATTAAGAATGCGTATTTAAACCCCAAAAACATCATTTCAAGTCTCGCGAGATGATTCATGTGGTCTCTTACTACAAGAGATCTATCACGTACACCAGTGTAGCCCCACTTAAGAACCAATAATAAAAAACGTTGTTTACACATGATGATCACGCAAACAAAGTATGGCCTTGATACTGACCAATCATTTTAACTTCCTGTTTACGAACTTCCCAACCCAAGACGAACTATGTTAACTAAAAATAATTCTCATGCAACACGTTTCACGTCTTAGATAAACAACATTTACTGAAAAAGAATTTCGAATCCGTGCAATAATCATTACAATAAAATGTAATGAAACAAAAATAAAATAAAAAGAATTTTAAAACTAACACACAAGCAATTTAATTACATATACGTAACAACGAGTTCTGTTTTAAATAATCGCTAATCATATAATGGTAGATATTTACGGAAGATCAGCTAAAACCCGAACAACATTCGGAACCCAACAAGCGCCAGATGAAGATTTACTCAAGCGAGTAACAAGGCAGATAAATGATGAATTATCTGAACTGCTCAATCTTGCCAAGGTTGATCCAAACGAACTCGTTATATTTCAAAACCGTGAAGGAAAATTTAAGACGAGTAATATTTCAATCAACGATATTATTATTCGTAATCGATTATCGCGAGAGGGTCTTACTGCTGTATATGACAGAGAGGGCAGACTTGTTCCTAGTGGTATTACTGCAGTGTCGATCAATGATAGGTTATCAACATTCGGTGATACCATGCACGGCGCTCTCAACATGAACAATAATAAAATTGTTAATGTAGGAAAATCAACAGATAATCTCGACGCTGCAACGAAGAAATATGTCGATGATAAGGAAATTCCAGTGACAACTTCGTTAGCTACAATCAACGATGGAATGATCACACTCAAAACTGATTTTACTAATCAAGTACAACTGTTTCTGACTTTTCGCAGAAACGTAAACAGAACCTTTAATGAATTTTTTGAAAGTCCACCAACCGTTGACATAAATCTCACCGATATAAATACGAGAATCAACGATATTTTCAGTGGAATTCCTAATATCATTAATAAAACTAATCTCGTTAAAATTCCACACAAACAAATTAACAATATCGTGTACACAGTATCATCAGGATCATCAACATGGACACCGCAAAATAACACTATCAAACATAACGCGGAGGTCACTGGTGTGTACAGGCTGTCCGTATTTAGTTCTGCAAAATTTAGGATATTTACCAGGTATCTATGGTGTCATTCAACCGATAATTTTTTCTTGAACCGTGTCTGTAGTGTTAAATAAAGATACCGAAGAAACGTTCATGTTGGAACCATCTGATAAAAAATTAACCACAGCGTCTTACTGGTGGTGTCTGGAATTTGTAGCTGAAACACCTCAATTAATTACTTAATATAGTATAATGATTGACGTTCAGCGATACAGATACAATCAAGTATGTGCGTGTCAAACTAAACTAAAAATATCATGGACGATTACACTATAAAAGTGAAAAAATATCGAAGACGCGTGGTTGTCGTTGACATAGTTGTCTATTCAGTTTCTGTGCTCATTGCTGGAACCGGAGTAATATTATCAGCACTGACAGCGTCAGTGCCGATCGTTGTAACGATTATCGTTTCATCCGCAAGAACTATCGCGGGTATTTTTAATATTATTGCAAAGAAGATAGATACATGCACGAACACAAAATTAAACGAGTATGTGGTAAAATTACATACAGCAACAATAGTATATTCCAAACTATCATCGCTGATCTCGTCGTCGTTCAACGATGGAAGAATATCCGATGAAGAATTCAGCGCGATGGTAAAAATCTACAATGAAATATTTGACGAAAATATTGAAGAAATCAGGGATTTAGAATAATAATATTATAATAATGACAACGTCACAGGAATTATTACAACATATCGTCACTAATACTGCTCCGGTAAAAACCAGGATGATATCAGCGAGCTCAACTAACCCTGAATTTAATATTGTTTTTCCAACTGCAATTCCAGTATCAGAAATAGCATTAGTGCAATTAAGGGTTTATTATAGCTGGCCAAATATCAGATCAAAATCATTCGGTGGACTACAACCAAATAATTCATTAGTATTTGCAAATAAAAACAAAACCGATGGAACTCCTGATTGGCAAGTAGTCAGTATTCCAATAAATCAATGAAGAATTCCAACGCAGAATTAAATCCATTGCAGGAAAAGAATCAAAGATAGCCATTACTGTTCATGAGCCAACGCTGTCATCGGCCATTGAAATATTTCCGGATTATACCGTGGACATTTATCAGTCTTCGATCAGATCAGTATTAGGATGGCCTGACGTCCCACCGGTGGCGTCAGCGACGCAGCCACCAGAACCAAAACGAGATGAATTTTTTACAAGAGAAATAATACGTTCAAAATATTTTAGTTTTGAAAAGCCGCTACGACAGTACATAGATGAAAAAACCGTTAAGGTTTTAGCCAGCATAAAATACGATAAAGAAAAACATCTCACAAGAATAGAACAGTATATTGCACCCAGTGAAGGATTACCCATTGATAGAAATTTTTTAAAATCTTACTCGGACGATATCAAATCTGAACATACAAGATTTATTAATGAACTAAAAAATTTATTTTTAATTATTATCACGCACTATAGCGATGACACAAAACAACAAATCATCGAAACGATAATAATCTTAAATACAATTGCGTTTCATCTTGATTCTGTCAAAGGAAATATCAAATCTTTCTTTAGTGCAGGACCACAACAAGTTGCTAAATATTTTAATATAACTGAACAGCAATTAAACAAATTTATATTTCCAGGATTTGACTATACTGATCTGATGAAATCAGTCAATGATGTAATCAATGAAAATTTTCCAAAAGTTCTAGAATCATGGAGAAAAATAGCCTCACCGCCAAGTATTCTCAAATACAATAATAATCCACACAATGAAGGTCGTCATATCTCGCCGGGAATTGTAAATATCACATCAACGATCGCTGTCAATCTAGTATGTGATGTCATTGACGGCAGTTATCAAATTGACACTGAAAAATCCAACCAAGCTCAGCAGGGATACGTTTTGTGTTCATTTACACCTCAAGTTCCACCAGGGTATTTGATTGTATCAGAACCGATTAATCCCGTTTATCTTCGAGTTTATAGTCCGTGGTTATCTCGGGTAAATTTTAAATTAACTGGTCAACACGGACACTTACTAGATCTTAGATCGGAAATACTAAATATAAATCTGTATGTGAAATGATCATAGCATTGCTATATGTCACGGCGTTCGTAGAAGCAAAAAAACAAAAATATGATAAGGGATAAAATAAATACTTTTTTTTAATTGTAATTTAACTACTTCCAGGGATTCTGTTTAGCCATTACCATAGTCACTAATCCAGCATTATCTTCACTGTTACTGCTACTTTCACTAGTAACAACCCTTTCAGATTCTGTCATTGACATAATCTTTCGCAGTTGCATTACACGACTATTCACTAGTTTTCTCGTTTCGTATTCGCGAGATAATTTTAGTCTTATTTTTTCCATAGCATTTGCGAGTGAAATAAATTCTTTAACTTGCGTATCATCAACCTTTGCTAAAGATTCTATCATCGATCGATAAACTAATTTCATAAATCTATAATCGTATGGTAGTGTATATCTGTTTTCAGTTTTTCGTTGTTGCAATAATTCAAAATCACACATGATCTTCTGAGGATCAAGTTCATCAGAAAGTTTTATACCATCATGTTGTAGTTTTTCAATTGCATCAATAACAGCGTTGATATTTTCGTGATTCATTATATAAAAAGTCATTTATTTAAATAAATTTATTTTTCAGAATTTCTGAATGCATTTTTTGAATAAATTCATTTCTGAGTAAATTTCATTAATTTTGATAATTGCACGACCGAAATTGAGGAATTCTAGCAAAATTTATTGATTTTGATGGGGTAATTGCACGATTAAACGAAGAAATCTCAACAAATTTCACTGATTTTCAGTTTTTCATAAAATAAAATAATTTTAGAAATAATTATAAACAAAATAATTTTATGAAATATTTCGTAAAATTAAGAAAACAATTGCAAATCTGAGTAAATTTATTGATTTTAATGGAGTAATTACACGATTGAAATTAAGGAATTTCAATAAAATATATTGATTCTGATGGTATAATTGCACTACTAAATTAAAAAATCTCGGTGGATTTATGAATTTTCTAAATAAATATTTCTGAATATATTTTCTGAATGCATTTTCTGAATAAATATATTTCTGAAGATAGGAATACAAAAAAATAATTTGTAAAAACTACACAGAATACACGGATTATTCTTCCTTGTGCATTCTAGCTCTAAATTTTTCTTGTAATCGTCGCCGTGCACGTTTATCACGTGAGACAGGCATGACGGAACATAATCGCTGTGAAAATCCTCTCCCGTAAATTTTATCAATGAATTCTACACAAGTAACACCATCTCTTTCAGTAATTTTGACTTTAGTCCACGGAGGTAATTTATCAGCAATACAGATTTTATCTCTGTCGTAAATAAGTGAATTCGTATCCATTATTATTAATTGTGTATTTTTAATTTAACTGGCAGCATACCTAAATTTAATCTTCTGATTGAATTTTTTCATAAATGCTGATTTGGTTATTTTTTCTGCAACACGTTGTACTGAAGGCATAACAACATCAAAATACTTACTAGCTTCATTCATCGATGGGAAAATTATTTCTTCACCTGTTTCTGCATTTGTAGATATGACTGATCTTGGAGAATTATTATTATAACCGGTTCTTCCTAATTTACAATTCTGACTTTGTGTAACAACACGTAAAGTTTCTAAAGAATTATCTTTCGGGTCTGAGTTGATGTGATCGATTACAAATCCTTCTTTGATTATCCCGTAAAAACACTCGTAGATGAATCTATGATAGAGGTACATTTTATTTTTTCCAGTATTGAATATAATATATCCAGTATTAGTAATAGATCCATTAATTGGTCTCTTTGATTTACAGTTTCTAATTATACTATTACGAGATGCCTCGTGATAGGATGCTTCACAAACTCGTTCTGCTCCATTTATATATAATATCATTCTTCTAAATGATTATTTTGAAATCTAACCAGATAATCCTCTATGGTTTTTAACGGAGATGCTGATGGGCTATATTTCTTATCGTAATACCGTTTTAACTCTGTATTTCTTACCGCCGCATTGTACACACAACTGAGTTTGTCCTCGTACACCAACACCGCACTGAATACAAGGTTTCGGTCCTAGAAATCCTCTACGAAAACTCTGCATATGATATTCACAGAATTCTTTTACGCATGGTTTATTACAACGAAATGAAAATCCGATCATCAAGCAATTTTATTTGTTATTTGCTTGTGCCATTATACAAAAATCTAATTAAATATATCTGTCTTAATTATTATATGGAGGAATTTAAGAGATTATCTGTAATTGAACCCTCTAGAGCAAGATTTGATCTTGATAAACTACCAAAATCCAAATTTAGTTTTTCGATGCAAGATCTAGTTTTGATAAATAGTGATATAACCGATCGTATTCGTGAAGCTAAGAAGGAATTTTACAACGATGGTGCTACTCATACTTGGTCAACATTCAGAATTAGGGACGTTGTCGATACTAGAATAAATGACGAACGAGGAAGAAGTATTATCAATTATCTTGATAATCAGCGATATATTATTCTGATCAAATTTATTGTGCAGATGATGATGATATTTGGATTATCCGTGATAAACGTGAACCTGTTAGAGTAACACAATCAGAACAAACTGTTATATTGGATAAAAAATCCAGGCCCGGTGTACTAACTGGTATTAATAAACCGTATTATGAACGAGCATATCCTGTAACCGCAGTTGTCTATGCGATATATCCATTAAATGATAAACCCAGCGTTGAAAATCTTAAACCGATGAAATTATCAAGATTAAATTGTGTAGCTGAGCGAGTTATGGAACACTTTAAGAAAGCAATACGTGGAAACGGCTTAACAGATCTGCGACGTAAAAAAATAAACTCATGGGTAGAAACAGTTAAGAATACCGGGCGTCTATCAAAAACGTCGCTGAACTAGAAAAAAAATTAAAATTTCCAATAACAGTAAGAACACTAACCGGAGAGATTTTATATGCGTCAAAATACACATCAAGAGGAACTCCAATAACAATCATTAATCATAATGCACATGCATGGACTAATGCTGTAACGATATTTCCACGAGATAGAACAGTCAGATTTCATAACGATTATATATTCGATGCCATCAGAAATATCAGTAAAAATGATCCTGTATCTGTTTCGTTATTTCAGAGTTCAGAATCTGTGAATTATGATCAATTTGTAAAACCTAATGGAGAGATTTACCGTAAAGAATCTCTCCATGAAGAAATTAAGAATCTTGCATTGAAATATAATTCTGATGATGTTGAAGTTGAACGATTATTGAATAATTGTTTTACAGTTCCATCGGTTGCGGCTCACATCGCTCAGGAGAAAAATTCATGGAAACCAACACGATCAAAATTCCTCGTGGATATTCAACACAGTTGTGTCGAATACGGACACGGTGGATTATGGAATACCAAATACGATCATCGTAAGGTTATATCAGTTGATATGGTTGCGTGTTATCCTGGGAGTTTTCTTGGATACGGAAACTGTTCTGAGTATTTCAAAAGATTTGGACATCCAACACATGGAATGACAAGAGTTGCGATAAATGGACCATTGCCCGATTTTGATTTAACTGGATTTGCTTGTGTAGAATTATTTAAATTTGCGGATGATCTTCATCCAATCGTTTATGCGTGGTTTGGGAGACATTTAGCAGAAAAATATTGGGCTCCAATAGTACTATTACGATATACGCTTGATGCTGAAATCTTAGTGTCGCTGCAAAGTAAGTGAAGCTATAATATCATATCATCCGCAGAAACAAGTTTAGTTACCACAACAGAAGAAATATTCCCCGGATCAGGATTGGGATAAAATTGATTATGAAAATAAAGTTGCAGAAGATCTCGGTAGAAAAATAATTGGTAAATTTACTCAAGGTGGTTCATATGATCATAAGAGACATTGCGCAAGATTAATCGTGGATGATGCTGAGTTGGATTTTGTAATTACTGATACAACGGAGAAGAATGCATTTATAAGTCGAAGTAACGCCTATTTATCAGACGGAACTAAATTAGGTACAATCGTGAGTTATATCGATGGTGAGTCACCGCAATTTACTTATTTAAGATCCTATATGCTCGCTTACGTTTCTATAAATTTATTATCGATGATAAATACCCTAATTACGCTGTCAGAGTTGCTACGGATTCGTTTTATATAAATAGCGCGTACATGGATTTAGTAAAACCGTTACTCGGAAGTAATGAATGGGGATCATGGAGAATAAAACATGAAATTGATTGTTCTGAATCCGCAGACGTTGAGATCAAAGAAATATATTACGGTAATGACAATCAAATGCCAGTATCAACAGCACCATCTGTATTTGATCCCATGGCCAGACATAAAACCATTTATCTCAATGGACCTGGAAGTTCTGGTAAAACAACACGTGCCATTGAATTATTTCGTCAGAGATTAGATATGATTGTGTTGACACCTACACACAGACTAGCAAGAGAAATAAAACAACGAGGAATAAAATCATGTACATATAATAGTTTCTTCAGATGGTGTGGAGATACGTGGACACCTGAGCGAATGGGGTGAGAAATATATTCCTAGAATTATCATCTGGGATTAGATTTGTACGGTGTCGTTAGAAACACTAAGAATATTTCTTAATTGGTTATTAACGAAAAATACTGCGGTAATCATGTGCGGAGATCATGGTCAACCACCATCTTTCGTCGGTCAATCTCCACCTGAGTGGTTAAAATCATTTGTGGATTATTATGAAGAAATAAATGATGATTATAGAGCTATTGATGAACCTCTGAAAGAATTTAAAAGATTAATCAGACTACAACCAGATAAGATTCAATGTGAAATAGCGCGTGAAATAATTCCGGAAACTCTCATCGATGATTTCTGGAATCTGTGGACACCAAATGATTTAATAGTTGCTAGTAGAAAAATAATTCGTGATGAATTACAAGAAAAATTATTTATGTTGCACAAAGAAAAATTCTCAAATCTACTTGTGCTATTGTGTTATCGCTCAGCAGATACTCGACGACAAAATGTCGATATTGAAATTCCAGGATCAGATGAGAAACAGAATGTTGTGTTAAATGATATTATTTTTGTTGAAGTTGATGTTGTTGAAAACGCGTTCAGTATGAATAACTCACCGTGGAAATTGGGATATGCCATAACGATTCACTCATCACAAGGATTAACTATTACTGATACAAATAACTGGATTGTCGATGACAGAATTGAGTGGTCAAATTTAGTCTATCTCGCAGTATCTAGAGTCAGGAGAATATCCCAGTTACACAGAGTTGTCATAGATTCCACAGAAAGTAATAATCTAATCAGACTGTTAGTGTTGAAGTAATAAGAAAAATATTATCTAGTTATAAACGATGTGATAAAAAAATAATCGTGATTTTGATATCGATGTTGAATTTATTATGGCGCTAAAACAACAGAATAATCGCTGTATAATTTGTAATTGTCACATGTTGTGGAAGTATTCGAGTAATAATCCAAAACAATTTACCGTGGATAGAATTAATAGTGATCTTGGTCATACATGTGGTAATGTCATACTTACCTGTCTTGAATGCAATCGACGTCGGGGTTCCAATTTACAGAAGTGAACGTGGTGGTAATTGTGTGTCTTCAGGAATTACTTGTAATTGTTCACGTACAAATCCACGCTGAGGAGCAGTTGAATCCAGTCTGTAGATTGCAGGTCTACCCGTGGATCTAACCACGCTAGAAATTTTATATGTAGCCACACTCCAGATAGGATCAGTTGCTCTTTTTATACTCCCTTCAAATTCACCAGGTTCATATAAATATCTGACAGTCACATTACCTAACAATGGCTGTTTTGAAAAGTCACGTCGTTGTACAGGTATAAATATTTTTTTGTAATTGCAATTATAGGTTTCATAGAAGTTGCACGAGTAATTTCATTATTTAACGCAGCTATCACACTTGGTAATCTTTCAACCCATTCGCGAGATCTCATGTCACTCTGAATTATTTCCTTCGCATGCTGGTATCCAAATAACCGCTCAGCAAGTGTTCGATTAAATCGTTCAACGATTGCCTGGTCATGATGAATTGTAGTGTGTCCTCGTCTGATTTTGACATTATGCTTTTTCATCAGCGATAACATTGTACCAAGAAATTCTTTGCCATGATCAACTTGTAGCAACTGTGGCCATTGCAAGGGTCCTTGTTGATAATTCGCTCAAACGCAGATGCAACTTCAGATGTTGTTTTAGTTGATAGCGGCTCTGCTTCTTTATATCTACTTGCAACGTCAACTACAGTTAACGCGTATTCGTATGTGCGTGATTGACGTCCACGTGTTTTAATAGTATCATGTGGTAGAAACAAAATATCTGCTTGATGAACTTCATTGGGAACGCTGACATCAAAATACGCGTACTGAATTTTTTTAGGTGGACGTAGATTTGCCATATTGCCTGTCGTGCTAACCACGCTGCAGCAACAACACGTGAGACTTTTGCTGCTTCAGCAAGTTTACTAATCGCTGCTCTGCCTCTCCAATATCCCTTTGGGCTATAATAAACAGATTCCATTATAATAATTATATAATTAATTACCAGCCCCTAGGATTATTTTACCTTTCATAGCAGATTTTACTAGAAAACTAGCGAGTTTTTCTTTGAGAGATTTATTCTTTATAAAATTTAACGCGTGAATCAGTTTTACATCTGCGAGATGTCCTTGTTATAAATCATTACTCTTATACGCGACATCATGAATATGACACGCTTGATCAATCGTATTTATTGAGTATTCTCCTGGTTTTGGTTGATTTTGATCATCAAGTCGAATATCAAGTCGAGTTCCAGGACCACAATAATTATATCCTGGCAAGTGTTTTTCTCCGGGATATTTTGCCCACGGAGTTCCTGGTAATTTTCCTAGTGAAGTAGCGACATCCCCACCATTTCTCTTTGACTGAATGAATTTGTATTTCTTCGTACCACATTTTTCACACTTACCTGTAAGTGCACGCCTTTTATTTTTTGTCATTGTTGTTGTTAATCCAGTGGTGGGAGTGGTTGCCTTGCATCGAACACAATATAAATACGCGCGATTTATTATCATGGATATAATTGACTTTTCAGCGACACGAAAACAAGAACCAGTCAAGGATCACCCAGAATTGCCAAATTCTATTAGGGCAATCATAATAGGTCCATCTGGATCAGGCAAAACACAATTATTGCTTAATTTGATAATGAGATGGCTGAAGTGGGATAAGTTATATTTAGTAGCTCCATCCATAGATGATGAAAGATGTTATGAAGTACTTAAGGATTTTAATGAAAATGCAAAGTTGTTTAATGAAAACGGCGACATTATTATTGATTTTATTACCGATATTGATGAAGCCCCATCCGTAGATGACCTTGACGGATTTATTAACAATCTTGTAGTATACGATAATGTGATGCTGGATAAACAATCACACCCTGCCCGGATATTTTCCAGAGGCAGACATAAAAACACAGACGTGATTTATGTTACCCAGCGGTATACACAAATTCCAAAAGTGATCAGAGATAACTGTAATATTTGTTGTGTTTAATGGAGTCGATACACATACGCTGCGAAATATTCATCAGACTTGGTCTTCAGGGGATATGGACATGATTAAATTTAAAAATTTCTTTTCAAAAGCACAAGCTACCCCACAAGGATTTATCACAATAAATTTACATGATCCTAGGTCGAGGTATCGTATAGGTATCAATAAAATTTTTGGTCCTTGATGCTATCAGTGGAATAAATAACTCTGTCAGGTAAACGATAGAGTAATTAAGCAGTTATTTCCCCCTTGATTAAGTCAAGGATATAGCGTAACCTATATCTTACTGCGCAAATAAACGGCAGACATATACATATATATAGCTTCCTCATATCGTCTGCATGCACAGCAATATTGATTCACCGCAGTTATACAACATGTAGAATCAGTAACTGTATCTGTGTTTAGAGAAAATACCTATGAGATTGATAGAAGTCTCAGCCGTGATGTAATCACGGACACAGTGAATGAACAATTATATCTCTGTGTGAATGAACAGCAGTCATATATATAACTGCGTATCGCCTGGAACAGACTGCAAACTACATCAGCATTGATTTATGCGTGTCATTTCATTTCCTGTACATGTGGTTCTCTGGACTGCGGTATATTTTAATCAAGGCAAAAATATGTAAGATTATTGTGAATTTCGCGATTTATTCTATATTTTATTCAGAATCCGCTGCGTATATACTAATCACGCATAGGAATTTCCTGCTAAGTAACTATATGATTATTTTTGAAACGTATATTTGTAACTGGAACTCATGGTCCAGTGGTAACGCTTCTGACTCTCGTACTCGAGGTCTAGAGTTCGATTCCTCATAACGGACATATTGTCGGAGGTGGCGATCCGATGCCAACTTTTCTAAGATAATTGGGGATGTTCCCCTGTTTACACCTCCTCTCGCCACGTCAAACAACGTGGTGAATGTGTTTTGCACTCGCCCGGGGTTTGATTTGGAGAGGGGTGTATATGAAAATTGGAACTTCCCCAAAAATAAACAACAGGATGATGTGACCTTGCGACCTCACTGAAGGGTGCCCCAAACAAGGACATTCAGAAAGAATGTCACCAGGCAATGAAGTATTATAAGGTGCCTGTGGGTCATAAGAAAGACCTTAACCATGAAGAGTGCCTGTGGGCCATAAGAAAAGGCCTTAACAAAAAAAACAAAAAAAAAAAAGGACTCTTAGGTAAAGGCTTTACTGGTCAATGAAAGGACCCCGTGGAATGGTAGACTGATCGTCATAGCTGCTGTTTATTTTTATTTATTCAGAAATACAGCAGCAGGATACTTTAAAGTCGATAAATCATTGGTTTAATGACTTTTTAAATCGACAGCAGCAGGGAGGGAGGGTGCGACCACATGTATATAAGCGATAATCGTGATTTTGTTTTGGTTCCTATATTCAAAAATAAAGGCTCTATGGAACTGTTTTTGTTCGTACTCCCTTTGTTTCAAACACAATCTTTTTTGGATCTCGCAGGAACCCTTAATTTTCAAAAATAAAGGCTCTACAAAAAGTGGTCTGTTCACCCTCCCTGTTGCTTAAGCACAAATAATGCACACACATTCCCACTAACACTACCTCCATGATGATAAAAAAATTATAAATGAAATAATAAGAATAGAAACCGATTCAAGTCCTATTATTCAGCTGAACTCTATTATTCAGTACTATATTAGAAACTCGGAGTCCGTTTTCACACTTGTATCCTGATCCGAATATCACTCCACAGTTTGACTCCATGAATATACAGCTTATTATCCATAAGTCACCAACAAATAAATATATACGTATTCTTCACGAATTAAGATATAAAAGTGGCCACAATAATTAACACGATTCATTGTTCCAGAATTCAACATTATATCTTTGTTTTTCCTGCTTCTATTTTAGAATTTTCCTTTCACCGGCCAGAACGCTCGGCGAGGTTAGTACATATTTACCTGCTCACAATTTAGAATCTCTCCTTCACCGGTTCGTATATCTCTGTTTTTCGTACTCCCATTTTAAACGGGCCCCTACACTTGTTAAAACGTTCGGTGTGGTCCGTCTGGTGAAGTTACACACTCCTACCTCTATCTGACTTTATATATTCCCAAAACACATCAATGCATGTATGACAACTTGCTATCCACGCAGCACAGGTATCTTGCAGGAACACATGTTTTTCCTTAAAGTCGCAGCGTCAGTATTGTTCTATGAATAAATCATGTATTCACTCTAGGTAACATATTACGCTCAAACTGTTAATTTGACGGGTTTGTGTGACAATTTTATGATTGCTGAATTCCTTGCTATTGGCCCTGTCGTCAAATCAGCCTGCTGTAGTTTCACGATTAGTAAACTGCTCGAATTATTTATTTCAATTTTGTGGAACTGGAACAAATGGTTACAGATGTTTGGGGGTTTTTTTCTTTCTGTTAGGCTAGATCAGTAAATTACAAGATTTCTATAAACCGTCATTCTATGAACATATCAAAATTGAGTTCGACCGCGAAGATTATTTCAAATTCTTGTGTAACTATAAACATAGATCACCTGTGACAAAACTTCAAATATCTTTCCATGATCTTACAGCTGAGACTGTCAGTCATGGAAAACTTATTCTGTCCTCACCCTTTATTCCCATTTATTTGGTTTTACCTTTTTGATTCCCAAACTCGCTATTTAAAATTAACGATCGATAACATGTTTTTTTTTTTATATACCTTAGTATGAAACGCGTTCCTGCTTTACAGAGAATAAGAGTAGTAGTAGTACTGCAGAGTGTATTTGACAAATACCGAAGATGAATGTCATACTTGTGATGGGCGACACTTATGCAAAATTTGGTAACGACATCATTGGACGGGAACTCATCATGCGTAAAGACAGCCTTGGAGAGATGAATGGCAACGGAGAGCTCTTTACTGACTTTTGTGGACTGAACGACCTTATGATTGGCAGGAAAGCGTTTGCCTTAGGATCAACAAGGTTAAATGGAAGTCCCCAGATTCAGCAACAGAGAATCAGATCGACTAACCTGTTATCTCGCGCAGATGGAGAACTATTCAGGGTGTGAGAGTCTGTAGAGGAGTAAGAGTTGGCTCAGATCATCCGTTGGTGATGGCAAAAGTGAAGACCGGAATCAGCAGCATAAAGAAGACTGGACTGCAGAAACACCCATGATATGATGTATCCAGGCTCATGACTGTTGAGAAATAGTAGGAGTTCACAATTTCCCACTTCAACCTATTTCAGTCTCTTGCTGATCTTCGTGATGGCTCGTTATAAAAAAGTGGGAACGAATTAGAAATACATTCATACCAATCTGTGAGGAAATGAGCTCCAGAGAAATCAGCGGAAATAAATAACACAATGATCCTCTACAACGTCACACGATAAGTATCAGTGTGGAAAATAAACTCAAACAAGCCTGTATGTGGAAATATGGAAAATCCCGAGCAAACTGGCAGAACAGCTCGACAGGTGGAAGGAACATTTCAACAGCTGGCTCAGATGCACACCTATAGAAAACCCATCCATCACAGAAAAGGGAGAGTGTCTGGACATCAACATAGGACCCATTACCAGGGAAGGGGTCATATACACAATCAGGAAAATCAAGAATGTCAAGTAACCTGATGGTCCTTACACGTCTCACAAGAAGCCTAAAAGTATATTCCACATTTACAGCGAAAACCTTCATTGATTTGTAAAGGGAAATAAGGGACAAAATAGAGGTACCACATGAGTGGTTGAATGGCTACATTTTCAAGTTTCCGAAGAAAGGCGACTTTAACGACTGCCAGAACTGGAGAGGTGTTCAGCTCCAATCCCTTCCGAGCAAGATTCTCACAATGCTGATTTTGTAGAGGACCATTTCTGCAATAGATACTCTACATTATCATAGAACAGTCACTGGAATGGTGGTCACCCCTGTATGTACATTTTATTTTTAGACTTAAGGAAGCCATTTGACATGGTGGGTAAAGCACCATCTGGAAAATCCTGATATGATAAGCAGTCTCAGAGAAGATTGTCAGGATTAACCAGTGCCTCTACAAAGACACGACCTGTCAATTAAACACAACACAGAATTGTCTCCTCTTTTCTGTGTTGACACTGGCGTCAGATAAGTATGCTTACTATCACCTATGAACTTATCACTAGTGATAGAGTGATGTAGATGATAGTGAATCAATTACTAGGACGAACACTCTGGTCCTTGACCTAAACACTGGAAGATCTGGACATTATAGATGATATTGGGCTATTGTCAAACATACTCCAGCACATGCAGTTGAAGACCTTACATACTGTAGCCTGAACAAACAGACTGGAGACCAATGCCGACAAGACAAAATGCCTGCGAGTCAATACAAACCAATATGCACCTATTCTCTTAGAAGAACAAAACAGTGAGAATGTCGACGAGTTCACATACCTTGGCAACATTGTTATCAAGTCATGAGGAGCAGATGAAGACGTCAAGACCAAATTTCCATGGCACCCCATGCCCTTACCACTCTCGAACATGCCTGGAGGAATGATAACATCCATTGGAAAACAAAGCTTAAACTGTTCAACTCCAACATCAAATCAGTGCTTCTGTATGGGGCAGAGACATGGAAACACACAAAGAACATGGTACATAAGCCGCAGGTTTCCATCAATACTTTTTCTACTACATCCTGCGCGTCAGATGGTCAGATCGAATTCCTAACCAGAAATTATGGCTGTTAACGTAACAGAAACTCATACCTGACACCATTAAGGAACGTAAGTGGAAATGGTTTGGATATTCCTTGCGGAGAGACAGCCCAACATCGATCACATACCCTCGAGGCAAACGCAGAAGAGGACGACAAGTAGCAGTATACTAATAGGCTGATCCTAAACCAAAAACAGATTCTGGACCAGAACTCCAAGGGCCTGCTGGATTAACTTTTTTAGTGATAAAATATTATTTTTTTTTTCCAGTATAGTAATAGGCTGATCCTAAACTAAATGCGGGTTCTAGATCAGAGACCCCACCCCCACCCCTCTACAAAAATTGGAAAGATGATCTACTACTGTTGTAACCATATTTTATGATAATTTTTTTCGTACCTGCTGACTCTCATTGGTAGGATATCTGTTAACATACTGTCAATAATACGAAACTCGCGTATTAAATCGTCCATATCATATTTTACACCTCGCAAGTAAGATCGTATCTGATCAAGTAATTTTTTGTAAGTGATACTTGCTGTTTTACAAGAATTTTTTTTTGTTTCAAGTTTAGGTTCAATTTTTTTTACAAGTGTTGAAAGAGAGACACCGACACCAGATATTATTAACAAAAACGGATTTAATAATGCTCCACTTGAGATTATACCAGAGCTAGTCATTAACAATGGCAAATATGATATTACTCGAAGTATTCTACGGTAGTATTTATAACATTCCTTTACACACCAAAGGTTTTTGTGATAAAATTTATAATATTGTACTAGTGCGTCAACATCTTGTTTTGGAATTTCTTCTGAAATGTGGTTGAAATCGATGATATGTTTTTTCATTGTACAATATTTTATACAAAGACAAAAGTTCTGGTACCAGCAATCGAATCAAGAAACTCACGGAAAATATCATTTCTAGGATCAGCTATAAAAATTCTGCATTTGTCATAAACGTCTGACGAAGTATCCTTATATCGTTCATCTGTTAGTACCTCATTTTTCTTTAACCAGGCGTATGAGTCAAAAGTAGTTCCTACTTTACGTTCATACAAATCTGTTTCATTCACTAAATTACTGTAATCGCTTTCTGTTTGATCAATATACCCTAATACCAAACTTATTTGATTTAACGTGAAATTTTTGAGAACAAGATGTTGTCTGATAATTGCATATGCGGCCACAAAATTTGCTAGCATTAATTTTTTGAGCGATTTTAGTTCAATTGTTATCAGACCAATAGCAGAAGCTACTTTTAACATTAATTTTTTTCATATGGTTTTGTAAGTATTTTCTCGACTTCATTGTAATAATTTCGTAATAACAATTGTTTAGAGCGCTGGATTGATGGAAATGAAATATCATCTTCTTCATCTATATCAAAATAAGAATCAGGCTTTGCTACTAAATCTGTTTGGCTCACTTTATCAAAAAACTTTTCTCGCTCAATATCATTAAAATCACTAATTTCATCGTCAAAATTTTTGATTATCTTTATAGATCTGTCAATAATAATCGGATCAAATTCTGGTCTTTTAAGTATCATTGGCAAAATTGCATTTGAGAATGCTTTTTTATTAACTCAGTGTCTGGTGTCATAGTAACGATTTTAATTAAGGTTTCTTTGTCGTGGTAGTACATACCGAGATACCTAAAAATGTTTCGTTTTAAGAAACTATTGTATAACTTTTTGTTTCTTTTTATTCTTATTATTTTGGATTCCATAAATCTACTGAGACCATCATGACTATCTTCTACAAATTTTTTTATATCTTCTCTTCTACCGTAAGCTCGTGCTTTTATTAAGTCCGATTTTATTATCAAATCCAAATTTCCAGGATCAAGCTCGAGCAATATTTTTTTAAATAAAATTTCAACTTGTTTAAGTTCTTCTAGACAATCATCAGGATAACAGTATCTACTTATCACTTCAAAATTTTCTATTGCTTCTTTTAGTTGTCCCCGCATATACATAACACGAACAAAATTTTTTTCTTCCTCCGACAATGGAGAATTTATCATTGGAATTGAATAATTTTTTCTGGTATTTATCGCACGTGCCGCTAGTGAATCATCTCCAACCTTTTTGGCGGGGTTAAAAATATTATCATAAAATCCTGTCGCAAGGTCTGTGAACCATTGTGTTGTCATTATTTTATAGCATTCGATTAAATTTGTTCGTCGAGTGTATATCTTTGAAATGCTGTTAGTCCCGGAAATGGATGTTCAGCAGCAAAAACATACACTCGAAAATATAAGTACTTGTTAACAATATTTTCTGTCGGGACTGTAAAATATTGTGCTGTTGAAATATACGTAATTACTGCAATATATAATATTGTCCAGTCAATATCATTGTTTGATCCTTCCAATTACCAATTAAAAATTCTCCCAACACTAGAGTTTAATCTGCCGCGCAAATGAAATTGCCAAATAGCAACTTCAGTAGGACATTTTATTTTAATCCAAAAATGTTCAACTTCTCCGTTGGTCGTCCACTCATGTCTATCAGAGAAAGCGTAATAAGGATAATTTTCAGGATAATATACTGATGCGCTTACCTCAAACCCGGCTCGGTTGTCAGTTGCTTTATAAAGTGTTGGAATATACCCAACATTATTTTTAGTTCGTTTTATACCACTAGACAGACTATCAACATAAGCTTTATTTGCCAGATCGTTAAGGTTAACTGGAACATAGGTCGTAATTATTTTATTATTTTCCATGTTTATATTGCCTGTCACCTTACCACCAGATTTCTTAAAATATGGGGTAAGTTCTTTCTTTAACTGAGCATAACTAATGGCATCAGCATCGGCTTGTGGTGGGGTTGTTGGTAGTCCAGTTATTTTTGAGTTATTACTCATTGCAAGGTCACCTGCCATTGTGTCACCGGTTTTGTTAAGTTTATTATCGTCAACAGATTTTAGTTGTGCATAACTTACAGCTTGTGTTTGATTTAAGTTTTCTGGTGGATATGCAGTCTCTAAATTTATATTTTTTTTCCCGACATGTTAATATTGCCTATAACCGTTCCGCCGATTTTATCAAGTTTGTTATCATGCACATACCTCAACTGTGAATAACTTACCGCCTGTGTATGATTTAAGTTTGCCGGTGGATATCCAGTTTCTAAATTTATATTTTTTTTTCCTGACATATCTAAGTTGCCTCTTAAAGTTCCGCCTGTCAGTGACAACTTATTATCGTCAACAGATTTTAGTTGTGTATAACTTACCGCTTGAGTTTGATTCAAGTTCGCTGGTGGATATCCAGTCTCTAAATTTATAAAAAAAATTTCCCTGACATATCTAAGTTACCGCTTAAAGTTCCGCCAGATTTATCTAGTTTCTTGCCGTCGACGGATTTTAGTTGCTTGTAACTAACAGCTTGTGTATCAACAACATTTATTGGCGGATAATCTGTTTCTAAATCTATTACTCGCTGATTTGACACGGACAGATTTCCTGTCATTGTATCACCAGATTTTTTCAGGTAACCTGATAAATCAATATTGCCGTTTGTTATTGTGGCCAATGAATCTCCTAATGTTGTTCCAAATTTTGTATAATGGCTCATTATTTATTTAATATAACATAAAATGTATAACAAACAATGGCAAAATTAACGACAACGTCGTCACCGATATTAAATTTTGATACAGAGAGGTTGGTGAAACATAAACATAACAATGAACTTCCAGATTGCCATTATCTTATTGTTGGGCGAACTGGATCAGGAAAAACAAATTTGCTTATGAATTTACTTCTCGGAGATAATTTTAATTACGATCGAGTTTATATTTATACAATTAATCCACAGCAAGATAAGTACGAGCTACTAAGCGAATATAATGACAAACTTCGCGATGATCTTGATGCTGGTGAAGATTTTTTTATTATCAGACAACCAGAAGATCTTGTTCCAGTTAATCAACTTGATTCGTCCGAGCATAAGATAGTAATTTTTGACGATATTCCGCTAAATAATGTAGAGATGAATAACATAAGATCATATTCTTCACTATCACGTAATAAGAAATGTTCTGTTTATTTAGCCCAAGGTTTTTATAATGTTGACAGATTTATCAGACGAAA
The DNA here is from genome assembly GCA_016617855.1 of Megalonaias nervosa. NCBI lineage: Eukaryota > Metazoa > Mollusca > Bivalvia > Unionida > Unionidae > Megalonaias > Megalonaias nervosa. The sequence continues at coordinate 8,024 of JAECUM010013390.1, read as the reverse complement.
TACTGGTTGTTTTATATTATTTCCGGGACTGGACAATGTCGACGTTAGAAATATTGCAAACAAACAATGTGATGATGTGACAAAAGATAAATTTATTGAATTATATCATAAAGCGACAGCGAATAAATATAACTTTTTCTTATTTGATAAACTAACACATAATCCAACTAAAATGTTTCGTTGTTGTACTGACAGTTACTTGCGGTAAGTTTTTGTTTTATATAAAATTTATATATAATTATGGAAAGACAAGCAAAATACAGAAAACATATAGAAAATCTGAAAAAACTTGTTAAATCTAAAGAAGAACTTAGAAAGATGATTCAATAAGCACAAAGTGGCCAAGTGTCTGCAGAAGAAACAACAGCTGCGATTTTCAAACCGGTTACTGAAGCGCTACTTGGAAAACAACCTGAAACTAAACTGATGTCAGAAGAAGAACGTAAGCAACTACAGGAAAAAGGTTTAGTTGGTATTGTTAAAGAAATACAAGAAGCATCTACCGCAAAAATTATTGGTAGATCTGCCGAGGAAAAAAAAGATTAGCTGAAAAACTTTCAGAGCATATTGCTGATCCTGTTGCTAGACAAGCTGAAATAGATAGTCTGATCAATGATCCACTTGAACTTGAACGAAAATTAGCAAATTTAACAGTTGGGCCGATTAGAAGAAAGTTAGAAGCTATAGAAAAAAAAGTTGAAGAAGAAGCTCTTAGAAAAGAATTTGAACTTGATGTAAAAAATATATATGATAAAATAAAAGATTCCGAATATGATGATTTTAATAGATACATAAATTTTATGGATACATAAATGTTAGATTATATGATATTAAAAAAGATAAATTTAATGCTGATGAAAAATTAGAAAAACTAAGAGAAATAAAAAATAAAGGTCATGGTGAAGATAATATCAAAAATATAACAGTAAAAAATAAAAACTACAAGCAAAATATTAAATTATATCGACATGCATTTATTGCTAGAAATTATGAGCAAGTTATTGATAATATAAAAAATGACATACAACATAATAAAAACCTTAGTAGTATAACTACTGAAGCAAAAATTTATGATGATCAAAGACTAGAATATGACAAACAAGTGTTAGCCGAAGGTAAGAAAATAACGGAAGAAGCAGCTCTAAAAAGATCACTTGAAAAACCGCCAGTAACTGGAACAGGTGTAAAAATATTTACATCAACTGCCGAAATGATAGGCAATTAATGCTGTTGATATCATCAAAGGAAGCCGGAAATGTTGGCGCTGAAATTGATAATGAAATTATTGATATACTTGATCATTTAAGATCGAAAAATTTATTAACATCTGACGAATACGAAACTTTACATAGCGATTTAATCGCGGCGATTTAATCGATTTAATTTTGTAAATATTAATTTTGTAAAATGTTATATATGTCAATGTCAACAACACTATTACTAGACTCTAGTACAGCTAACGCATTAGCTAGCGCGAAAGATAGCGCAAATTTTTCAGTAAATTATATTCCACCAATACAACTTGATACTGAAAAACAGTATGAAATTGGACTAATTTCATGTACGTGTTGGCATTCCATGGCTAATGTAAAAACTGAAGTAAACGATGAATTTATATTTTATGCTCCCCCCCAACGGATACAGTGGTTGGGTTATAATTAATATTCCGCAAGGAGCCTACAACATAACCGATTTAAATAAGACGATACGCGAAAGAATAACATTTTTCGATAAAAGAGACGCTGACAATTTTGAACTAACACCAAATTATAATACTTTACGCGCCAGAATAACATTTAAAAATAATTTTATAGTAGATTTTTCATCAGCAAAGAGCATAGCGTCGCTGATTGGATTTACTCATAAAGAATATAGATCTGAACCAGGACAAACTATAACATTTGACGGTAATTTTCCAGTAAATATAACTGACGAAAATACAATACTGATAAATTGCTCCATTGCGTCTGGATCTTACTCAGCTCAGGGTAGTAAAGGACAAACGATATATAGTTTTTCGCCAGATGTTCCACCGGGATCGCTCATGCAAATTAGTCCGCGGCAAGTTATTTATTATCCGTTAAATTTTGAAAATCAAATAACGAATATAAATATGCAGTTGACAGATCAATCTGGACGACAGCTGGATCTGAATAAGGTTGTTACTTACTATTTACACCTACGCGTACAATAATGTCGCTTTTATGCAACCTCAGATATAATGAAACAAAAAAAAATTTACCGAAGAAAAATTATTGGTGGATTGTTTGGAAATATATTTACTAAAATTATTGAAAATGTTCCGGGAATAGCGCATAAAGTTGCACCAATTGCACTAGACGTGTCAAAAGCTTTTGCAACTGGAGCCGCATCTGCAGCCGGAACTGCAGTGGGACTAGCGCATAAAGTTGCACCAATTGCACTAGACGCGTCAAAAGCTTTTGCAACTGGAGCCGCATCTGCAGCCGGAACTGCAGTGGGACAAAAAATAACTGATAAAATTACTAAGAAACCAACAATCAAACAAGTTATATCAGAAATTGCTCCAACAAAAGAAACTCAACGTGCTATGATAACAACAACAACAAAAAAAAAAACTTTTATCACCAAAGGGCGAGCAGATTATACAAAAGTTAATATCTAAAGTAACAACACCAATTACATGGTAACCGTTAGAATTTTCCCAATTTTATGTAATCTAATAAATAAAAAATGTCTGTCAAAAATTATCTCGATTTAACAGAACCTTATGACATCGACAAAACTGTAACAGAATTTGAATATATTGAGTATCTCGACGAAAATTCTAATGAGCCAAATAAAGCTGGTGTCAGAACATTTAATACCCGAGACGAAGATGTATTTTTATTACCTCACAAGGCAGTATTGGAAGTTCGCGGACAGATTATGACAGTAGCTGTTCCACCTGTCGCAATTGCAGCTGGAACAGAAGTAGCTCTTGTAAATAATGGCTGGTGTTTATTTAAAAGTGCCAGATATCAGCTGGCCAATCAAACTGTTGAAGATATTTCAAGTCACCTGCAAGTTGCAAGAACAATCTTAAATACTATTTCGTTTTCTGATGATTACTCTAGATCAACTGCAACTAACATGATGTGGTTTAAAGATACTGGAAGTGGTGCAATAATTCCTGCGTCAGATGAACTTATTTCAAAAGGTGTTTTAATACACGGAGTTAATGCTGCTGCAGATTTTCCAATTGTAAGAAGTTTTCTTATTGCTAATGCAGACGTGCTAGGTGTAGCCGCACCAGCCGGAGACGCTAATCAAGACGCTACAAGAGTCTCACTTACTGCAGCTTGTAATAATCTTGGTATAGCACCACCAGGTGCAGCTGATGACGGTGCTGTAATGTTAAATTTAGTTATTAACACAATTGGATTTCGAAATAGACGTTACAATGAAGGTCATGCTAAGAGAAAGGCACTTGCAGCAGGATCACGTCAAATTACAATGATGCTGCCGTTAAGTACAATCTTCGGTTTTTGTCGCGATTACAAATTACATAGTATTTCGTGGAGTTAAACATACACTTATTTTAGATCGAGCAGAACAAAATGATTGTTTATTTCGAGCTGGCGGAGCTGATGTACAGTTTATTATAAACAAACTTGCACTTTGGATGCCACGAATAACACCAACAGTAACAAAATCGCTCGAACTAGATGAAGTTCTTAAAAACCGCACAAACAAAATCAATTTTCAGCAACATAAAATATATCAAACAGCTATTCAAAATACCACCGACTATACATGGCGAGTTACAACAACATCAAGTGAACAACTGCCAAGACAATTATTTGTTGTATTTCAGCAACAAGCGCCACGTGGTAACCAACAACAAAATAATGCAATATTTGATAATGCCGATGTTAGACGAATATATGCTAGAATAAATTCAAAGCAATATCCAGAACGAGCTATAGAATGCAATTTTACCGATGACGCTAATAAAAATGTTACTCGACCTTACATGTACCTACTCGACGCAATGCAAAAATATCAAGATGTCGGAGATGGATCTCAGATATCAGTAGAGGAATTTCGTACACTTTATCCAATATTTCATTTTGATGTAAGTAAACAAAATGAAAGAGATGTTAATTTTTGCAGCTGATATTGAAATTACATGGACGCTCGGAGCAGTTCCAGCAGCGCAGTTGTACGTGTACGCGTAAGTGATCAGCGAAAGAGAAGTTACAGTTGACTATGTCGGAGGTAAAATGTCGGTGAAAGTTTGAATGCAAAATTACTCAGAAAATTATAAATAATTTTCCCAATTTTCTAAGTTTAATCTGTAACCTTAATATAAGATGACAAAATATATTGTAAAAGAAATACATTTGACTGATGGCCAAGTTAAAAAATTATCAGCTGCTGTTGCTAAGAATAGGCAGGTATCATTGAAAATCAACCCTAACGCAGGTGCACCAACAGGTGCTGGGGGTACTTTAACAAAATTAATGTTAACCAAAAAACAAGTAAATAAGTATAGCCGCAGCAAAATCTCTAGAGATTTTGTAGGCAAACCTTTTGTTTTAAATTTAAGTGCCACACAAATAACAGCAATGGCAAAACATGGTGGCTTCCTTGGCCCGGCACTATCTGTAATGGCCAGAACGTTAATACCTAAAATTTGTCCGGTGTTAGGCACATTAGGACTAACAGCAGCGTCTGGAGCAGTATCCGGCGCAACGAAAAGGGCAGTTGAGAGCAGTGGTATTGTTGGCAGTGGTATAAAAAAAAATTTTGTTTAACTTTTTAGTTTAACTTTTTAGTTTAACTTTTTCGTTTAACTTTTTAGTTTAATGTTTCGTTTAACTTTTTAGTTTAATATTTCGTTTAATGTTTCGTTTAACCTTTTAGTTTAATATTTCCTTTAACTTTTTAGTTTAATGTTTCGTTTAACTTTTTAGTTTAATTTTTTAGTTTAACTTTTCAGTTTAATTTCATGTGACTGATAAATATAAAATGCCCAAACGAAAAACAGCAAAAAGAAAAACAACAACGAAAAAAAAAGACACCGCGACGTCGAAGAACAACCAAAGGAGGATTTATTCCAATAGCTCCACTTTTAGCGGGACTAGCGGGGAGTCTACTGCCAAATCTGCTGGGAATAGGACGAGGACTAACATTACCGGGCACTAGACCGCGTTAAGTAACTTTGATGTACTTGATAAGCTAAAACAAATAAAACATTTCCACGGAGTTTATTCCAAAGATGAACTTGAGGCGATAAAATCGCCTGCTGCGGCACCGTCGCTAGGTTCGTGTGTGATAAATATACAAGATTTCAACGACGGATCTGGCACACATTGGGTAGCAGTTTATAATAACAATTACTTTGACTCATTTGGACTTCCTCCAAGTGACGCAATAAAAAAATATATGTCTCAAAAATATAAAGTAATAAATTGTTCGTCCAATCAACTTCAACCTATTGGAACTTCTGCTTGTGGATATTGTTCCGTGATGTTTATAAAACAGATGTCCGCAAGTTTGAAGAACTCTGACTCAGATTTTTTAAAATTTATTTTACAGTTTGACGAGCATCCTTCTCACGCTAATGATGAGATTGCAATTAATTTTTTGTAAAGCTACCTAAAAGCATGCAATTAATTTCTGTAAAGCTACCTAAAGCTTACAATTAATTTTATCTAAATTACAAATATATAATGTCAACATATTGTCTCAAATGTAAAGCTAAAACAGAAAATATCAATGAAACAACAGAAAAAACAAAGAACAACAGGATGATGCTAAAAAGTATTTGCGCAATCTGCGGAAAAAGAAAAAGTATGTTTTTGAGGAAATTCTCCGGAGCTGGTTGCGTTGACAAGGTTATTTTAGTAGACGATTGAAAACAATTTTTGTAAAAGTTATTTAAATAGAATGACATGCAAGTGCGACTCCGATAGAGATTTATGTCTCGAGCAAAATAAAATTGTCACATATTGCCAACAATGTAACAACAGAGAAATAATTGGTTTTGGTATAGATATACATAAAGTAATTGGCAAATTACCGAAACCAAAAGGCGGTTGGACATTGCCAGGCCATAAATACACCGGACCCTATAATCTGCTAGATAAACAACTAGATAAAAATGATAATCCATTACCAAGACAAGAGCCTTACAATCAAGTTGATGAGATAGCAATGCGTCATGATATCTGCTACAGAGACATTGAACTTCCAGACAGCGAACAAAATAAACGCAGCTGCGATAAAGTAATGTTAGACGAACTTCGTGATATGAAACCTGTAAATATGCGAGAGCGTATTGATAGAAAGTTGGTGCAGGTTTTTATTGGAGCGAAATATAAGTTAGGTCTTGGAAGCCTCGTCTTGGACAATTGTATGATGATCTTGCGGCGAAGACGCTTGCGTCAGAGCTACACAAACTTTAAAAAAAAAAGTTTCCGCGACGTAAAGTTGTCGCAAATGCCGATTCAGTTATATAGATGTAAAGATAGTGAATCTGAAAGTCCGGCGGTATGGTTACTAAAAAATCTGATAGATGATGTTAATAAAATTTCTAACAGATTACTTAAAACAGCTCCAATGAAAATAACATCTAAACAACAACTTGAATTTAACGAAGCAGTTGATTGTCATATTTGCGAAAAATATTTAGTAGACTCAAACGGAGTCTGTGATAAAGTGCGTGATCATTGTCATCTGACCGGTCAATACAGAGAGGCAGCTCATAATAATTGTAATTTAAAATTTCATGCACCAAAGTTTATACCTGTCGTCTTACACAACTTTCGTGGTTATGACAGTCATATCATTGTAGAAGCTTTTGGTAACGAGGAAATTAAATCTAAACTAAAACTAAATAATAAGATAAAATGTATTTCAAATAATTTTGAAAAGTACATGTCAGTTACTCTCGGAAAATTATGTTTTATTGACAGTCTGCTATTTATGGCAGCATCATTAAATGAGCTCGTAAAAGGTTGTAGCACTTTTAATAATCTGCAAAGTTGCTTTGGTGATAAATTTAATCTACTGACAAAAAAAGGTATCTTTCCGTATGAGTTTCTCGACGACTGGAGCAGATTTGATAAAACTTCTCTTCCCGACAAAGATAAATTTTACTCACAGCTCAAAAAGGAAGATGTGTCAGACGACGAATATAAATATGCACAAAATATTTGGAATAAATTTAGTTGTAAAACATTTGGTGATTATCATGATATATATTTGAAAACAGATGTTTTATTACTAGCAGATGTTTTTGAAAGTTTTCGTCGAGTTAGTTATAAAAATTATGGTTTAGATCCTTGCTGGTATTATTCTGCTTCCAGACTGTCGTGGGACGCTCTACTAAAAACAAGCAAAATAGAATTAGATCTCTTAACAGACGTTGATATGTTTAATAATTTTTGAAAAAGGTATCAGAGGCGGAATTATCGTTATAACAAAAAAATATGCAGTAGCTAATAATAAATATCTAAACAATTATGATAAAAATCTCCCATCGAGTTATATTACTTATTTAGACTGCGTCAATTTGTATGGTTGGGCATGTCAGAGCCAATGCCCTGCGGTGGATTTCATTGGATATCTCGATTTAGATTACCCTAGTTCGTTGCACAATCTCCACAACGACTACCCATTTTGTGCAGAGTCGATGATGATAGATTACAGTTTACTATCACCCGAGCAACGAGCCATGACTACAGCAAAAAATTCCATTGTTAATAAGCTAGTTCCAAATTTGCTAAATAAAAGTAATTTCGTGATACATTACAAAAATTTAAAACAAGCAGTAGATGCTGGACTAATTCTGAGAAATGTCCATCGTGTGCTAAAATTTAATCAGTTGAGGTGAATGTCAAATTATATTGACTTAAATACCATGCAGTGGCTAAGACCGACTTTGAGAAAAACTTTTTTAAATTAATGAATAACTCGGTGTTTGGTGAGACAATGGAAAACAGTAGAAAAAGAGTTTCTATCGAAATCGTAAATGATGTAAGTCGCAGAAATAAATT
>JAECUM010013388.1:0-26217 GCA_016617855.1 Megalonaias nervosa | reverse complement strand
CATGTCATCCATTATTTCACATCGGAAATGCACCTCTCTATGCCTTGGATGGTAGCTTCAACTTCCTTTGGATGGCTAGATTTATATATTTGGGTGTCATCAGCATACAATTGGTGAGACACTGGACGATGATCTATGACACTTGAGAGTGGCTGAGTGTATAGAATGAACAAACCCCCTGCCTATTTTGAAAACTCACTCTTTAATGGAATGCCCTGATATTGTCAAAGAATTTGATGAATTATGCAGTACATACATCATAAAATAGACATGATATGGTAGGGGGTGCTTGCTGGTACAATATGCAAAGCAGTACACATCTAAAAAGGTTACATATTGCACAGTAAGCAAGAAATATGGTAAAGCCTGTCTTTAGTGACTACCTGTCATTTACAACCACAATCATCATGTACAGATAGATTTTGTTATATAAATGCACTGATGAGAGTGACAGTCTGCAGAACATGACCATGAGAGTGACAGTCTGCAGAACATGACCACTGACCATAATTTTCCAACAAAATAGGCAGTTTGATACTGCTTTGAATGACCATAGCACAAAAACAAATAGACACCATTTACCTTTAGTTAATCCTTTGTAACCACAGCCGTTTAGTAGTCTGCAGTTAAAAAGTGTATAACATTGTAAACATTGCTACAAATGATGGCATCACAAGAATGGAGATAAACACACTGAACTTTTTATTTGATGCATTGTAAACACAACCACATTGAAGCATTAGTTTTAAACAGTACAAAAGTTGAGTCTGGTCACCAATTTTCTAAAACCTACAGATCATGCAGGTAGCATTGTATGCTGCAGACCATAATCCAGACTAAAGCATGTGTCACTGCCATGGCAGTGCCAGAATCATGTAAATTCTCTTTCTGAGATGGAGCACTCTAGGATTTGCAATCAGTTTAACAGTTTATATTGTTTCTTTATTGTTGAAGCAATATCTGCAAAATCCCCATGTCATAAAGAGAATCTTTTTAGATGGCTTCACTGTTGCCATAGAGTATGTTGTTTGTCATTGGAGCCAAACCATAATGCCTAGAGTGAATGGTGTCTTGCCTGTGTCTTTAATAAATTGATTGGTTGACTGCATTTTCATGGTGCACCAACACCAATTAAGCAATTCTGACAAATACAAAGATCCTACATATCATGGCAGCAATGTACGAATTAAAAATACCACCACTTAATTTATCATGTAATACATTCCAATTGCAAACTAGTTGTTTGATAAATATTTCAGGTGTAAATTAAGGATTAATACATGATTTCAAAACAGGTGATTTTGAAAGATTAAAAATTGCTTCTTTTTCTTAGGAAAATAGGGCATAACTCACTTAGGTTAAAGTTTATTGATGAAACTATTTTTATTTTGCTCAATATACTACATGCTTGTAAATATAAGAGCAATTTGTGGATAAAATGCAACTTTATTTCCTTGCTTATTCGCCAGAAATTTATATTTGAAATCACAACTCGACAACTATAAAAGCAAGAATTGTAATGGTGTCAAAGGAATTACACCACCACCTAAAGATGCCAATGGGTACTCAGGTACCTACCCATTAATAATAACCTGGGTAATAAATTGAAGAACCGGGTACCCGTTAAAAAGTTTAGATCAAGACACAGAATAGCGATTACAGTTCGAGATTCGTGTCATCTCCTTATTTATTCATCATCAGGGGCTTGTATGGCTGTTTACAATTCACTTGTCATACATGTACTATATAATAATACAAGCGAGAACACTTCCCTCCTTTCTCGCGTGACCTATTTAAGAATCAACACTGATTATTTAAAGCTTGGCCATCCTAACTTCATGCCTGTCCATGGTTCATGCGCCATTTTTCTTGCGACTTAAAACACTTGTTTTGAGTTCCTGATGACATTAACTAGGTCAATACCTTCGACAGCAACAGTAAGTACTGATTAAGAAATATTCAACAAAATTTAAATATGAACTACTATTCAAATAAAAGAAAGTACAATATAAATGTCTGGTTTAATTGAGGCCAGTTTTGCCTCATGTTTGTGGCCCTGGAGCTAGTATTAGCTGTTCAAGACAGGGCCACTGTTTCTTTACTGGACTCGTTTTTTTTTTTATTAGTGGGAAATCCAAGACATATTTTTGTCACGGCAAACCGTAACATGCACTTCTTATACCATGTTAGGGAAAAAAAAATGAATAAAATGGACAACTATAGAGAATGAAATTTTTCACTGAAATATTTAACAATAAAGGAAATCTTTGTTATTTATAACACTGAACAAAAATCTAATAAAAATTGACCACGTGTGTAAATATGTTAATTTTTGCATTAATTTTACTTGAAACAGTTCCAAGAAAACAGACAGGATTCTTTAATGTGAAACCGCTTGTCATAGATTCATACTATTTTGATACTATATAAGTAGCGACCAGTTGAAAATAAATGATTCCATATATATATATATATATATATATATATATATATATATATATAAATGGGCTGTATTGATGTGACTGTTGGATGTTATTTAACTGAAAAATGTTAGAAGAGAGAGATTCTGTTAAACAAAAAAACATCTTGCACCCAACCGTCGTTAAGAGACGAACCATGGCAGGTCGAGGACACTACTACAGTCATCATTTGTGGGCTGGACAACTATTTGCAACAGTTACTGTAGACTTGTTAAAGTGAGCGTTATGCATAAATAATTTATCCATTTCATTTGTGTCTGTACTCTTGTATTAACTATTAATCCACATGGATTTAGCTGATTTATGACAAATATTTTAACATCAGATCCAGGTAAGTAGCAAAAATAAATGTATGTTAAATAAAATAAATATGAACGTTTTTTTAATAGTTTTCTGTAATTATGGCATGTAATATTTAGATTGCTCTTTTTATGCTCAAATTACACTTTTTGTCACTTATTAGTAATAAATTACGCTTATACCTCTCGGGGATTGGCATGTGTGAACTTACAACAAAGTAATTCAGGTTCACATTTAATACAATTTCCATTTGATTGGGTAACGGATCGCTAGGATTGACAGGTACCCAGTAGAAATTTCCGAAAATTTTGACATCTCTGCCACCAGCACCGTCTCAGCTGTTGATAACTAAGTAGGTCTGAACCAAAATTTATTAACATGGGAAACTCATTTTAATCAGAATCTTCATCAATGACGCCAATCTTAGACAACATGGAACTAGTCAGGTGCTAGTTAATTTTTTCCATTTTTAGGTGGTATGTCCATTTTTCACAACAAACTGTATAACTTAAATATAATAATTTTAACATTTTAGCTGGTAGTGAAAATTATTGAAATATATATATAATGCAATTGTTGCTAAATAATCATGTGGCTATGTCAGGGCAAAGATAAAACCCACTTTAAAGGTTGTGCATCAGTGATAGTCAGGTAAGCTTGGTATAAGACATAATGATGAAGTAAATATTTATACCTGATTATCTTAATTAAATACCCAACAGGATGTACGAACAGGTGTCCTTTGAGTAATGGGTCTTTGAATTAGGTGACCGGATGTTTATTTAACAGAAAAATGTTATAAGGATAGCAAGAAACATGAAAGAATAGTGCTTATTGTACTAGCATTGCAAGATGAAATGATAATGTAGCAGGACCATTATGGTAAAAGGTTCTGGGAAGAACACGGGGATATTATAGCTAACTGCAATTCTTACGCTACATTTGAAGTAATTTAAATTTTATTTGCATGTGATTCATTGTGAAATTAAGTTACGGAGAGGATAAATAATATAACTTACTTCATTTTGCAGTTCATGTGCAAATACATGTATGCCTATTCTCAGGTCCTTCCATTAGATTTGGAAGTTGAGTTGCCAAAGTAGGCAGGAGGTGTATAAATTAAAAGTAACCAGGTAAGTTACCTGACTTTTGGCTGCTATTCATCATATATAAATGTGAATATTGTATGAATTATGTAAATCTTTAATTGATATGTTAAATTATTTTTAAAAGAAATGAATGTCAAAATTTCAGCAGGAACTGTTATTGAAGAATAAAAATGTGTGTACAGTAAATAGGTGGGTATTTTTCTTCCTAGACTGTGTCGAATTTTGGACTTGAAAACTGATAATTTTGCTCAAACCTGTTGTGAGAAACCACCAGTCTTGAGTGAGCATTTTGTTGTTAGAAGGGGTTGTCTCTCAAGACAGGTATTACATCATATTCAGATCACTTCTTTTGCCAGTATATTATATATTACCATAACCTGAAAGTTTGTGATTTAGAAGTTGTGTTTCCAGCTATACTTACCTGATAATTTGTAATTAAACAATATTTAAATATATGGGCTGAATAGCATATGTTTCCTAAACCTGGTTGTTTATTTTCATCATATGTGGCATGGATCATTACAGAGCAGATTGAGATTCATTTTTGTCCAGTCAGAGCTTTGTATTTTTATATGCCAGTTTCTGAAGATAAACGTAGGATGGGAAACATCTTTTTCTTTCACTTAAGACAGAGTTCCTGTGTCCTTCTGATTTTTAAGGTCCTGGAAACCTCCTTGAAAATTACTTTTTGTCATACATTGTCCTGGAATTTGATAACAAAAAGCTAAACTAAAAATTCTGTGAGAGATTATGTTATTTTTGCAGTTAACAATTTTGTAATGATTGTCATATTACATCGGTAACCATGGTGGAGTTTGGTAACTGAGACATTTTTGCACATGTGCCTTCAACTTCAGTATTGTCATTAATCAAAGTATCAAATTTTAAAAATGACTCCTGACATCTGTCATTTTCTCCTTAAAATCTCCAGGAAAATAAAAATCATTATTGGTACAGGAACTCTGTTAAAGGCTAAGTTGATATTTCAGTTTTCACAATTTTGAGATGGATTACTCTCACTATGAAGAGCGCATATCAGTCCCTTACTCAGGGAACCTTTCATTTATGAAAATTAAACTTTAGGAGGTTTGAGTTATTGCTACCTCATGAACTTACCTAACTTGCTCGATTATGGAGGATGTGATGAAAACTTTGTTGTGGTGTTTTCACATTACCGTATGGGCAAGATTACTACTGGTTGGACTTGATAACTTTATGGAGTCACTCAAAGTGAGGATGAATTCTTATCACATATTTGAGTGTATTTTCTCTCAAGAAAAGTAAGCTAAACAGTGGCAACAGGTAAGTATTAATTACATCATTAACCTTAGCCCACCCACACCCAAAAACTACATCTTTGAGAAGATAAACGAGTTACATCCTGTTTACTTATTTTCAACTGGCTAACTCTTATGTGAGCCACTTTCGCTGTATAGAAAGGTTTCAGTGATGTGGTCCTCAGACCAATGTACGAGTCCTCATGGTGATTAGAGTGTGAGACCCCTGCTGTACATACTTGCCAGGCATGATAGACAAAAGTGACATTTGTCCTTTGGAGAATCAGACTTTGGAATGGAGTTCAAAATGGGAAAACATTTTGCAAATACAGAATTCTAGTTCCACTCAAGTTTACTTTCCCAAAAGTGATTATTAGCTGGCATATGATTTGTCATCCTTTGCTTAATGGACAGCTGAAGACATGATCTTTTTGTAAAATGTACATGTACACAAGAACAATCTCTAATAAGAAGCCCCAAAAAGAACAACATATTTCAGGCTCTACTAGCCAGACTAGAAGAGCTTATAGGATTGCCTGTTGTCCATCATCCATCAGTCCATTGATATTAGTTTATAATTGCTACTCCATCAGTTTAAACTATTTGGAGGATTGCTGACATTTTCTACATACATTCATCTTGAAATCTTGTTATTGCTACTCCTCCTAAACAGAAAAGTTTTAAAAACAAGGGAGTTTCTCTGGATGACTGCTTCTGATCTAAAGTTGGTCCTAAATGAAAATGTTGACATTATAACATCCAGTTATGCCACCACTGTGGCCATCTTTAAAATCTTGGAAATGCTTCTTCTCCTGAATAGATGGCCAAAATGTCATGGGATTACCACAAAAGACTACTAATATCTAATTGAATGCTGTAATGAAATTTTTTAAGTTTGCTACTCATGAAAAAAGATGTCAAAATTACATTCGGGTTATCCGGGTACCCGATCAAAGGAAAATTATATGTGTACAAAACTGAAGTTAAGCTAACAAATTTTTTTAAAATTCGCAGCATCATATAAATATCACTACCTAATGTCATCTGATACAAAGTAAAAAAATTCATCTCATTATCAGATCAAGCTCTGAAATTCTTTACCATCATATAATAATCATGGTGGTGTAATCATCATAAATATCATCCGACTCCCTTTCCTTGGCCTTACTGTCATATGTGGATGATTATTTAGAGACTGAGCTTGAGCTTTGTAAGTAACACTTTAATCATACAATTTGTGAACACTATTCAAGGTTGCAACTGAACACGTCAGTTGTGCAGCAAGATCATATGACCAGCCTCTTACTTGCCACTGTACCACACTGGCAGCTCTGTCAAAGAGTTTTCATGTGGGAAAACATGGGATTCAGGTCAGTTATTTGCTGGAGGAGGCAGACCACTGCTTTACACTGTAAAAGTAGATGTATTTGCAGCTCAGTCTGAAGGATTGTCAGCTTGAAAAGAAAGTCATTGCTGCCTTTATAAGCACTGGCAGAAAACTTGTATAAGATAAATAGGTACCCTATGACTCCTGTTATTACTTGGGTTATCAGCAGGTGGGTACCCAAATACCCAGATACCCATTGGCATCTTTACTCCTGAATGGATGTTCATCCAAAATAAAAATGGTGAAGATCTTAACATCCACTATGGCTGCCACAAAGATCTTATTATTTGCTCAAGAGTATCAGAAGTTGTTTCAACATTCAGCAGTTAAGAAGAAGAAATAATCTTGTGTTGGATTCTTGGAAAAATTCTTCTTGGCTAATAATGCATTGGTCCCTTTAACTTTTTAAGGGACCCATTGTTAGCTCACCTATCCATGAAACCTGAAACCAGTTAAGTTATAGTATTGTCCTAAATGTGTTGTGCGTCAATCAACAATTCTTATATCCAACTTTTAAAAAAAAAAAATGCTGGAGTAATTTCATTTAAAATTGGCAGAGAATCCTGGAATAAAGGACTTAAACAAATAATGACAATATGCCAGCAGATATCACCAACCATACTAAAAATAGAAAAACTGTTAAATAACTTTTCAAAGATGTTGAAGGGAATTTGATCAAATTTATCAAACATTCCAGTGGTAACAGTTTCAACTATATATACAAATGATTTTTATTTGCCATCAGATATTGCCACTGATACTAACAATGGATTTTTTTTTATAAACTTATTAAAACCTCAGTTGAATTTAACAAAATTTTACCAATAAGCATTTTGGAAAAAGAGCTTTTAAATTTCTACAAATGATACCAGTCTGCCTTCAGAAGTGGTTGCTGTTACTAATGTTGAAAAACCTTTAATTACCTCTTCTAAATAACTACTTAGTAGAATTTGAGCAAATTTGACAGAAAGTGTCCTAGGTTGAATGCTTTCCAGATTTATATAAATGATTCTGCTTTACTATCCAATATGGCTGGCATTACTCAAGCTGGGGAAAAAAAATCATCCAACTTTATCTTGCCCCCAAAACACCTGAAAAGAGAATTTGATCAACATTTGCACGAATCCTGGGACAGTGGCCTTTCAGTTTATTAGGCAAATTATGCTGATGTGTATCAGTGTTGATGAAGATACAAAAGTCAGAGAAGCATTGAAATGGTCGTTTTCATAATGTCTGCAATAAACAGGATTGGAGAAATTTCAGCAGATGGCATCTTAATGACCCACATTTTTTGGCCAGATACCAGGTAAGTGATAAATAGTCCATTTGTGCCTCTTGTTCCAGTAAGAATATAGCTTTATTCCCCCCACCCCCACCCCAAAGTTGACTGCACCTCTCCCTACATAGCATGCAGCTCCTAATGCAGGGTCAAGTGTGTACCCTCTTTTTTCCTTACAAAATACCCACTGAATTGGCCCCTATTTGTTGAACTTTTAGAAATTTATCAGAACTGGTAAATGAAGTCTTGACATACCGTTCATTTTATCATCAATAATCGCAGCTACTGCCCAGAAATTTGAATTAACATTCAATTTAAAACTTTGAATAAGAAGTCATTCATTTTGTTAAATTTTCTTTACAAACAGGAAATTTTCTGTACAGTATCAACAATATTCAGTGCAGTTTAAATCAATGAAAATGTCAGTGTTTTAAGAAAAAATACCACCTAAATTAGTTTTATTCATCAAAATTCCTATTTTTGTTATATCTTTTAATTTGGTTTCAGTGTAATCGTCTTGAATGTGGTATGCCCTCCAGTATTTAAATATGAAAAGTATCAATTTACAGTCACAGCTGTGTCCATTAGTATTAAAGTATCTAATATTAATCACTGGTTTATTCTACTAATTCACAAATGTGATCAACAGTAGCAAGGGAAGCAAGCAGAAGGAGTGTTTGGTGAATGACAATCTTTGTTTCATAGATATAGTTCATTGTAGAGTTTAGTGAGTTCGAAAGTTTATAGTCCACTTAAAATTCCAAAATTGGCACTTAGAGGTTAGCCCAAGTATGAGCAAAAATTTCACTATTACTTGCGATGAAACCACATCATCAGTATTTTACTAAATATAACAATTTTTAAAAATCTAGTTTTGATGTTGATGGTTGTTTCACACAACAAAAGTTCCTTTTTTTGAGAAATTGAAGTCTTAATTTGTTTTGAGTCTGTGCATAAATATATCCAAATTTACATGCAAAAAGCAGTAACATAATACATAATGTTTCCTCAGGTACACATGTAAAACCTCTTAGTAATGTTTCAGATGTTGGCGATATTGAAAATAATGGTATTGCAAAAGCAAACAACTTCATTAGAAAAAGCTTTTTATTGACAGTTATTCTCAATTCAGTTATAAAATGCGTATTAACATTAAACCATGAAACAGCCTCCCAATCTTCTCATAGTCGATGTCCCACTGGGATGGCATCCCCTTCTTAAGTTTGAAGAAGTCCCTCTGTAACATGCGCCATTACTACTTATACTATTGTCTGTACCATTGGACCCCATTGTGCTCGAGCTATCGAGGCCAAGTTGTATTCCCTTATCACATGTAGGTGCAAAATTGCAAATGTTGCATATACAGTTTTCCTTGAGATAGTATGCATTATTTACTTTATATACTAGCTCATAAGTTGAGTCCAATTGCAAACTGCACAAACCATGATCTGCCATAGCATAATGCACCGGCAGATCTGTGTGTAATTTGTTGGGAGTAATCAGTAGAACAGACAATGTGTACCCTGGTTTCAATGTGTTTGTGTGTGTATCTATATATATATATATATATATATATTGTACATAACAGATAGAAGGCCTCAAGGTAGATTAGTAACTAATTGAGGTGCCTTCTCTGAATAAAGTCTAGATAAAATAAAATAAAATAAAATATGTGCATTATGCTATGGCAGATCAGGATCTTTATTTCTTTGCAATTGGACTCGACTTATAAGAGAGTATAAATTTACAGTATATAGAAAGGAAACTTATTTCCAGAAGTCTCATTATTAATTCTGTCAAACCTATTTTTAGGTTTCTATGTATGTAACAGACTGCAGAAAATATGAAAAGAATCTACTGTCAGGGTTCAATCTAGAATTCAGTGCCCACCAAGTTTTTAAAAGGAGCCAGCAAGAATTTCGCATCTGTGACTACTTGCTAGCAATGACATGAAAATTAGATAATACATATAACCAAAATGCTGCTTAAAATAATGGCTCCACAAATAACTGACTAGTATTATTTTGTTTATAGAATAACAGTGAATCAAAATTATTGTCATCATCCCAATCAAAGAAATTATTGATAGCATGATAATGAATTATTATTCATGCTGATTCTTCTAATATAAACAATTTATTACTGACAGGTTTCCAATACTGAAACTTGGATAAATATGTCTGCGCCTGCCAAGGGGTACACAGGTACTGGGTACCTGTCCATTGATAATAACTAGGGTAATAAAACGAGTCATCAGGTACCCATTTACAAGTTTTCTGTCAATGCACATGGCCCATGGCTTGCAAAAGCAGTACTTGCTCTTTCTTCAAGTTGACAATCCTTTTGATCGAGCCCTGAATTTAATACATGTTCAGTGTCAAGTAGAGTTCTGCCTGTTGCAGTAAATGACCTTAGTCCCTTAACTGGTTTTCCCATGTGACAACCCTTTGAATGAGCCACTATTGTGATGTTAGATTCAGAAGCTCAGTGATCAAAGCGTTACTTACCGAGTCCAAACTCAGTTTCCCTATAGGTACCCACGTATGACTGGGAGGCCAAGGAGAGGGAGTGAGATGATATTTATGATGACTAGACCATGATGATTTGCCAGATGACAGTTTCATCAACTGTTTGTTCATTTTGTCTACTTTCATAGTTTGATACAAATAAATGCAAAATAAGCAGTTTTATTTACACTTAAGCCACAGAAAAATTCACTTTTGCATGCGATCATTCCAGTGTCATCTGACAAAAAGAGAGTCCAGTAATACAGTCTACCATTGATTGGGTAACCAGTCATTAAGATCAGCAGGCATCCAGTAGATGTTGACTACAATTTCGACAATCCTAGTCATGTGTTACACGTTCCACTAGTAGAAGTGTCTCAAGTTGCCACAGTGATTTCTTTTTAATACTGTTTAAGTATTTCTTTGCTGTGTTACCAACATTATCATCTTTGGCAATTTTGCACATGGAGTGTGGAAATGCAGTTTTCACTGTAATTTGTTTTCGAGGTAAAAGTCGGACCTACTGCAAGAAAGATTTAATTTATTTTGAGGTGAATTTATCAAAAATGACAAAGTTTATGGAAAAACACAATTCTCATTTAATTAGTGATTTATTAATTTGACAAGAATAGTAATTAAGAAAAGGGAGATTTATTTTAATAAATGATGGTATAAATTAATTAAATGAGAGCAAGATCCAGAATGGAAAGTTCCATGATACAGTGATCAGCTACCATAGTGTTTCCTTGTGTAAGGAACATGACTCAGATTTTCAAGACTCTAAATAACCTACTTGTGTTAATGTGCCTAAAACACCAAAACCAAATCCATGGTACAGCTCATTGCATGTTAACCAGATATTCAGACATGTTAATGTTTTCCTGAGTTACTTGAGCGCACATGAAATGTTTATTGCAATAATATAAATGTCACAGGAAAATATGATAGTGCAATACATGCAATATAATTTAGGTGGCAAAAGTGCCAAAGCAAATATTATTACATTTCTTTAGTTCTAGTACATTATGCACCGATTTTCTTTTGTCCTTTTAAAATGTGTCCCCCAAATTTGGATGGTGGGGGACACAGTGTCCCCTGTCCTTAGGATCCTGGGTGCAACATTGCTTCAGATGTGTAGATACTTGTGCTCACCAATGGGCATTTGCATTTTCCATTTGGATTACTTGTCTTGCATATATGATAACCACTGGATTGAGAAATTGAGTACCATATGATGCAACTAGGCTACTTGTTCATGTCATCCTGCCATAATTCAGTTGCAGTTAGTAGGCATTTCACTGATACAAATGATTTATGGAACTGTACAATTCAAGTACTTGAGAGTGCATCACGTACAGTATTTATGCATTGCTCCAGTACATCATGATTTTTTGAATGGGGCACTTGTCTTTTTATTACACCAGTGGCACATAAACTGATTGATCAAACCCTGTTCTGTCATGAATCCTGCAAAACTGATTGAATTGTTGATTAAACTTCACGTTCAAGTGATTGGGAAAGCCATACATCCACTTTCATATTTCTGCAATCATTGGGGACATAGCCATACAAGATACATTACCTTGCACCCTATGGCACTTCCTAGTTTATACCATTCATGATCATAATATCAACAAGCTACAGTAATGAAAATCACCCAGAATTTTATTTAACTTGATTGAACATTGCATATTTGCTGCACAGTACGAGGATGACTGTACAAAATGTTTGTTTTTAAGACTTTCCCTTTGATTAATTTCAGTGAAACAATCAGTCAGATGCAGTGTTCGAAGCTGCAAGTAGTTTACTTTTTTTGTCTGGTGTGTGAAACAGATCTGGGTGCACTCATTACACAGTTCACTAGTTTTGCACTCATTAGAGTTTTCCAATAATGGCCCATTATGTGACTAGGGCAGAATTCAAATGGTAGATGATTCTTTTTATGTTGAAAAGTTCGTTGTTCTTACCAGCAAAGGGGCTTATTTTGCAATGTTGCTTTGAAGGCAAATTATAAAAAGCACGAATGTTTGTCCCACACTTTTAGTTCTAATTCCTTTCTGTAATTAGGAACATTTAACTGCATTTGTTAAATTTTTCAAAAATTCAGCTAATGGATTAATCATTTTTTAAAATTTAAAACAGATTGCTATTTCCAGGTAATTTTAATGATTAAATTTTTTTCAGGAGCTGATGACAAGGTAAAACTGGAGGAAGACTCCAGTGTATCAGAAACAGATGCTGATTTTACAGAGTACATGACTGGGAAAAAATTACCACCTGGTGGTATCCCAGGATTGGACCTCAGTGACCCAAAACAACTGGCAGAATTTGCCAGGTAACTTGCCAGCTTTTTTTCAAATTTGCAATTAGGTTTATACAAAGGTATATAGTAAATAAGAGAGAGGCCAAAAAATTATCTGTGGTTCTCATAAAGGTGTATAAAAAATATGGTAAGAAGATAATTACTAATATTTTATAATTACTAGTTTTTGTTTGTCCAACTTGTGTTAGTTAACGTCACAGTTACTGATTTGGAGGTGAACAGCTAGGAATGATTGAGGTTTTGGTGAGGTTTTTTCTTTGTCACGTACATGATAAACAGTGTTATTGTTGTGGCCATTAAAATAGGGTTACAGAAACCAAATAATGGGGGGGGGGGCTTGACATTTATAATGTCTGTCTATCTAATATATTGATTTTCAACATAAGTTTGAAATTGACTGCCACAGCTGATTTATTTTCTGTAGTAAGTTCCAAAGTCATTTAACTTTTTAATGCCCAAACATACAGGTAGGGGTATATAATAATCATCTTGTCTGTCCTTAATGCAATCTTGTGTGTGCAACTTGTCCCAAAGTTTTGTTTGGATTCCCATGAAACTTGGTAAACAGATTTGGTTGTCACTTGAAGATCTGCATATTGACAATGACTATACTCTAAAAAATTTTGGGCTTTTTGAGTTCCATTAATCTAGATAAGATGCATTCATTTTCCAAACACCCTAGTTTCACAATGAGTAATACTTTTCAGTAGTATGTAAAAAAAATTTGAACATCAGTTAAATTTCTTAAAGCCAGTGGAAGAATTCAAGTTGGAATGTAAACTAAGAAATATTTTGCCCTTGCTCAAAAAACAAAATTGGACTAAGTTTTCAGGAAGTTTCACAGAGAACTAATTCTGCCTTAGTTTTGTTCTATTTCTCAGTTTTGTCCGATAGTTGTCAGTGTGTAATGCTTGATAATATGTTATGGATTAAGATTGTGATGAAATTTTTCTGTATAATATTTATAATGCAAATTTAAAATTCAGACACTACTCATTCCCATCTGATAGATACATTATAATTTGATTGTTTTTGGCAAAGGACTTAATTTGTATGATAGTATGGAAAAGTCAGCAAAATCCGTATGTACATATGCGTTGTGGGCTGTGGGCAGTAAAATGAACAGATATTGTGCAGATTGTCAAAAAAGTACATACCAGGTCTTCATCAGCGTTGTACTTTGATTGAGCTAACGGGAACATTTTATCTTCCATTGTCCCCCATAATGATTAAGATCTGGGGATTTGTTCGGTTTATGGGGCACTGGCAGTTTGGGGTAGAGCATATCCCCTGGGCTTGCGGGGGGGGGGGGACACGACTTCATTACATAACTATTTGTTCAACATGACAAGGTTTGCAGTTGTCCACCAATGTTTAATGAAACTATGTTTTTGAATGTTGTAAATGAATTGGTTTAGGGCTTAAATATTTTTTGAATATTTTAAAATGAATTGGTTTAGGACTTAAATGTCTAATAAAAACAAGTTTGTTTAATTGTAATGATACATTATGTTGTGTTGTAATTGTGAAATCCCACAATGCATGGATAGTAGGAAAATTTATTTTGTATTGAAATGGGTTTCCCTTATTTTAAGTGGCAAGTTGGAGTAAAT
This sequence comes from Megalonaias nervosa, assembly GCA_016617855.1. Lineage (NCBI taxonomy): Eukaryota > Metazoa > Mollusca > Bivalvia > Unionida > Unionidae > Megalonaias > Megalonaias nervosa. The sequence continues at coordinate 11,942 of JAECUM010013388.1, read as the reverse complement.
ATCAGTTTAACATAGATCTTCCACACTTTAAGCTACAATAGAGATTAAAATTATAAATCATGTATGTGTATCATATCCTAACTTCTTTGTTTGATTTTAGAAAATCATTATCTATAGAAATGGGATTTTCATCAACAGTTGTGACAGCAGTTTCATTTTTTGATTCTTGTGTGCTTGTATTTGCCATATTTCTGATTACATTTGATCAAACTTGAATATAAGTTATAACTGTAGTTCTTACAAGATTTTGAATATGAGCAAGAGCCATGCATATTAATGAGGCAATCTTACATCTGATTAACAGATTGCTTCTGCTTTCTAGATCATATTTCTGAGCCAGTTTTGTTCAGACTTGAAATATGGGACATATATCATAAAGTTACATTTCATATAATGAGGTGATCTTGAATCTGATTGACTGAGCTTGCTTCCACTCTTGAGGCCATATTTCTGATCTGAATATGATCAGACTTGGAATATAGGCAAATACAATTAAGCCAGTGGTATATTATAAATAGATGTATTGCTTACCATTGCTTCAATCCCAATCACAAGGTGAAGGACACAGGAAGGGAAAATGTAACTCGGGTTTATATCCATTTTTTGAATCATACTTTTCAACCACTGTTGATATTATAATGAAACATTAAAATCAATTATTTATGACTAGACAGTGCCACATACCAAAGACTTGCCCCCAGCATCATGGTCATTGCAAGGGAAAATAGAAATCATTATTCTCAATTCGTGTGCAGGTATAACTTTTTAACAGATGAATATATTTGAATGATACTTTAACCTTTTATATATCTTGATTTGTCAGTGTCTCATGTATTTATAGTCATTACCTCTCCCACCCATGTTTCCTTACCAATGCCATCACTTTGTAACCCCCACAAATATTTTGATGAAACTTGACCAAGATCTCCACCTTAGAATAGTGAGGTCAGTAACTCAGAGGTGAAGATCATTAGCAAGGAATAGTTTAAAAGATGGTTTTATCACGTAATGTTTTTGGTACTATTTAAATGTTTGAATTAGTGCATATCCTAGACTTCCAGTGCTGGATAAATTTTTTGTAAGACAGACAAGCAGACTTGAAAATGAACTTGCCTTGAGAGATTTGAGCTTGCCCAAATATAGTACTATAATAACCACAAAAGTTAAAATAAAAGTAATGTAAACTAAAATATGAGATGTTTTCATGAAATTGTATTATATTTATTTTACAAATAAACAGCTTATTTTTTGTTTCCTTTTTATCTTTTTTGCACATTCAGGGCTGGACAAATCCACTTGCCCGACGCCCAGGACAAGCTCAAATTCGGCTCGGGCAAGCTCAAGTTTGCTAGGTACTTTCCCACGGGCAGGTCCAAAATATTGAGAGAGGGAGAGAGAGGTCGTGTTCAGTTCGTAATGATTTATGTTCTGCAAGTTTTATATTCAGATCTTATCACAGTACATATAACAGCACCTTTATTTAGAGCTTTTATGTACCCCATGCTTCTATTACATAAATGCTCTGCAATTTCATCCATCTATTAGTCATTTATTTCACATGATACATTGTCACAGTCTGTCACTTCCATCATGTAGTCTTGGTCAGTCTTGCATCTTCTCATGCAGATGTGATTGCTTAGTTTTGATAAATAATGAAGAAATACTTATATTTGAACTTGTTATAAGTTACAATAATAATATTTTTAAGTATATGGGATATGCTAACTTTCAAGTCATAATTATGTGAATGAAAATATCCATTCTGAAACTATTTGGCCTGTAAATAAGTCTTTACAACAACAGACTCATTTCCAAGACGAGCTTTCATTGTTTATGTAGTTCAAGAGACAGATCTATGAGTCTCTCAGTCAGTATATCTAATGTATCTTAGGGTTCAAGCTAGACTTGAATTTTAGGGAGAAAGGACTTCTTATTTTGAACAAAATAGGGAGAAGTGGAGCAAGGCAAGAAATTTATAAATATATGAATGTATTAGACTTATATGCACTGTATTCGTATTTGAAGGTTTGTTATGTTTTGGCCTTATGACTTCATAACAGCACAACAGAAAATATTGTAATTAATTTTAAAAGACAAGTTCCTGTTTGACAATGTTGTAACTGTTCAATCAGATACACAAGCAAAATAGAAAAAGCTCACCTGAAGCTTTCGTCTTGACACTAAGCAGACTGATTTAATCTCTACTGATTGTTAACATCACTCAGTGGAATATTAAGTAATGTTAACAGATTGTCCCAGATATGCAGCAGGTTGTAACGGCCCTGTCCCTGTTCAGCGTCGATTTGTGTGCACAGATGTAGATTAATTCTTTAACCCACGTTCAAACCAGGCTTGTTCTCGATCTGTAACTGTAACTTTGGAACTCATTAAAAATCTTGGATTGAGAACAGTTAAAACATTGTCAGATATGAATAATAATACTACACAGTTACATTTCATCAAGGTACAAGAGTTCCTAGATTACAGTATTGTAATTAGAAATAGGTACAAATACTTAATCAGCTGTCACTTAAACAAGATTTTTTTAATTTCTTACACTTTGTTAGAAATTGGCACACGAAACACTTCTGAACTAGTTAAAACCATCCTATAACATGCACTGAGAGCACATGCACAGGTATCCTCATACTGTAGTGTTCATCAATTCAGACCATGGTAGTCTCAAATGTTACAGGTGATGAACCTGAACTTAAAACTCGCTGTTTATGGAGTTAATTCAGAAGTAAACAATAATCTTTTGGTGAAGTTTTGAAAAGTAGAAAAATTAAATTGCTTGTTCTTGTGGCAGTTGATTAAATATTCATACCTATTTGTAATTTACCCTGATGTAATCTAGGCACGTCTATTACTTAGAATTAATTACAGTATTGTGCTCATGCAAAGTCATATGGCTGAAATGCATAGTGTAGAAAACAAGGTCACATAATCCATAGTAAGGAACCGATCATTTAATAACAACAAAACCTGGATGCTTAATTTCATTGTTGCTGATAAAACATGATCGTAATTATTCGTCAACAATGGATTGAAGCATTAAGGTGGATTTATGGATGAACTAGATCTTTTCCACCTGAATTGGCACTCAGCTGAGAACAAATATGGTACTTCACATGCCATATGGGTGGATCTATTTTTAGAAACAATGCATTTCTTAATATGACGACTCACTTTCTAGTTTGAGAACAACAATCGATAAATAATGTTGCAAATTTATGCATTAATTTTTGTTTAGGTACTTGTAATAACATCATGCTTTGGTTAGATATTATTTGCTTTTCTCACAAATAAGTGATTAAGAACACAACCTTGACCTTACAGTACTTATGAAAGTTCACAAAATAGCTTTGTCCTATGTGCTTCTGGTCCAGAAAATGCTTAGTTTTAGAACAAAATTGTTATCAGATAATATTTAGAATTTCCTTTCTATGAATTGTATCTTTTCCTTAATCCCAGGTAAATATTATTATTAAAATGTAACTGATTATAAGTTAAAATATAAATATTTATTGCTTGTTAAAACTCATTTTAAATAGTGAGTATTCACTTTATCATGTCCACTTGAGAAAATGCATGACTGATCTTGACATTGGTACAAGATGGAAGTGACAGACTTTGACTGTGTTTCATGAAATAAAGATCAATGGATGAATTAAATTACAGGTATTTATGTGATAGAAGCTTGCAGTATATATAAATGCTAAATAAAGGCATTAAGAGTCCAAAAATGAAAGAGTACACATGCAGTTGTAAGTTATTGGAAACCAGATAGAGAAGGGGTAAGATTGAACCACTGGTTAGAAATTGTGGGATACAACTATATTGTAAAACATTCAGAATGGAGGAAAATTATATATCAGAACCTTTTACAAAACAAGTGTCGTACTCATTGGCATTAATTGTGTAGTATCATACTGACGTATTCTAAAATTTATCAGGAGAATGACTCCATATATTTGTCAGTCATGTGGTTTTATTTATCTGCTCAAAGATAATTAGCTGGAATGTCATCTTTATATGAAGTAAATAATTTGTTATATACAAATACAGTGTAAAATAAATTTGTAATACGTTGTTCTTTGTTCAAATGTTTTGATAAAATCGGTATTTTAAAAATCGCAGTTTTCTGTTCCTTAATGATATCTATTATCACTAAACTACATATTCGTTTATCAGAAAAATTATAAGTATTTTCCATTTACTCTTGAATCACTGCACAGATTCTAATTAATTTCACTTGTTAACTGCCTCAGGGAGCTGAGAGAATTGGGGGGAAGTAAGCATTCAGATCACCTTGGCTATTTCTGCTTTAAAAAAAAAGAAACCGCAGTCAATTTGGACCATGTTGGATATTTCCACAACTGGAAGTTATGAGAGAGAAATAGTTCAATGCATTTGCAATTTATTGGTCAATTTTTGTTCCATAAATAACTAAGGTTGTCTGAATGGCACTTTCTGATACATCAAGGACCTTACCACTCTTCTTGAATTCCACAACATAGCATTGTCCCATACATTTCTGACCTACGTAATTATATTTCGGTCTGAATCTTCTATCATTTAATATTTATTGCTTTCAATCAATGGTATATTTTCCATAATTTATTTGCCAATTGATTAAAATAAGGAACAGTTTATTGAAGAAATACTTCCTATTAACACCAATGTCTGCCATTATTGCCCCATGGCAGGTTTATTTATGGTTTTAAACTAATACAGCAGTTAAAATCACAAAAAATTAGTTCTTTACTATTTTTTATTTTCTTATTGATGTTTAAGTTTTGAAACATTAGTTGGTATGTTTTCATCATCACATGATAATAAGCAGAAATCAGGCATTGATAACTTGCCTGAGAAAGGGTTTCTGGTCAGTCAGCTATTAAAACACATGCCTGTGAATGTGTCAGAGTTCATTTGTCAGCACAATTAATATTAACAGAAGCTTTTTGATTTATGCAATACATTTTGCTTGGGCTACAACACAACACTCCGGATTCGCTCTGGGCATTGCCAAAGTTGCAGATAGCAGTTTTTCGTTTTACCTTAGTGATGACAAAATATACCATCTGGTGATTTTTTTTGGCAACAACATATTTGGCTGTTAAAACTTGTGTATAGAAACAAGGATTTGGAGGGTAGAAAACCAAAGGCACCATTTATCCATCCTAGACATACCTGTGTCTTCCTTATTTTCTATTTTATAGCAACTCTATCTGACACATTTCCAATAAAACAGATGGGTTTCTTGGATTTGAAACTTTGCCTGACAAATTCATTATGTTGATAATATAGTATGTTAGTGGACCAGTCTGCACTTTTAAGAAAATAGTGGGAGGTATTAAGCGAAGCAGGCATCAATGGTGTGACTTGTGGATATTCTCTAACTGAAAAATGTTAGAGCAAATGGATCTTTTCAAACCTAACATATCAGATCAGAAAAAGACAAACGAACACTGTTTTTTAAATTTGAAAAGAAGACTATGAAAGTTACAGAATTTGAACATCATGATTATTCAGCCAAGTTAGACACGTATACTAGTTCAAGTGAGTGTTGAATATAATAATAATTTGTCAGTATGTTTTGTGTTTGTATTTTGGTTCTAATCCACATGGATTTTTGCCTATTTGTGATTGAGCAGCTGCAGAACCAGGTTAGTAGCAAAAACAATATACTTTTTTTCATACAGTGTTCTGTAATTTTGGCATGTAATATATAGATTAGACTTTGTATGCTCAGATTGCACATTTTGGCCACTTCCGTTAGCAACAATTACACTTAAACCACTCTTGGGGTTTGCATATATGCCTGCTACATTAATTGACATGGAAAAATATTGCCTCCTTGCATGGTGAAATATTTTTTTTAAAATGGCAACTAAATATTGAGGATGGCAAATTTTGGGGTGACTACTTTTTAAAATCAGCGTCATCCTTGAACCATGAGCTACACTGGACTACCTGGTTAGGTCGAGGTAGTATCTCAAAAGTCATCAACTACAGTCACTCAATATATGGCTCAAAACTCAAACTGCTGTTTTGCTTTTCTAACAGAAGAAAGCAAAGTTTAAATTTGAGGTGACTTAGTCACCCACTTTACCTGGTAGAATTACCCCTGTAACACATACAACACCATACCACTGCGAGACCTTCTGAAGATGAAAAGACGATAAAATTTATATGTGCATTAATGTATTGTGTTGTAGGCTGTGTATTATGAATCTTGTCAATACATAGCAGAGGTTTATCATTTCAGCCTTCTAAATGTAGTACAACTTTGTGGTCATACACTAAGTAACAGAAAGAAGTAAAATCAAGTTTTGTAAAATTTAACAATTTAATTATCAGTGTTATAAATGGAAATGTGAGAGGAACTTAAACTATTATGAGAGTCCCAAAGAATGAAAAGTTCCGTATAAATTTCAAAACAAGAAATGTACTGGTCTGCCAAGAATTGCAACATAAAGATATAGTTGTCCAGAACTCCTTTCAATAATTTACATTAGTTCCAAAATAATATTATAGTACAAATACTGAGTACTTTCTACTTCCACTGGTGGCCCCGAGTGGCCAAGTGGTCTAAAGCGCTCTCCGTCATGGATCACTGCCATCTCACTTCTGTCTGCATGGGTTCAAATCTCAGATTCAGCCAATGTGGGTATGTGAGAAAGCTTGCCAGTAGCTTCTCATTGGTCGGTGGTTCTTTCCAGGGTTTTCCCAGGTTCTTCCTCCACCATTAATACTGACTGCCATGTATAGCCTATCGTGTGCTGAAAAATGGCGTTAAACCTCACAACAACAACAACAACAACAACAACAACAAAAACAACTACTTCCACTGAACAGTCCATACAAAATGTTTTTCCTCCTCAATAAAATCTAAGTACAACATAAAACACGTCTGCAGACTTACTTCAGGAACACAAGAAATGAGGATGACTTCAAATAAGATTAAATCTGATTGCTCAGTTCCCTCCTTATATACACCTTCTGTTGCGACTATATTTTACAATATACCCCACGTGATGGATCTTACTACTCATTTTGCCTCAAAATTGCCTGTACATGTGACCTAACCCAACCAATGGGAAGTTGCTGAACTATTCTGGAACCTTTCAAACTCCATCACCCAATGAAAACCTAACCCAAAGGCATCACTAAGTCTTATTATTAAGATTATTATTAGTAGTTGTCAACACATATGCAGACCTGCCAACCCTTAGAATTTTGCCATAAGTCTTACAAAAATGACCCTTAAAATACCCAAGAACCAGACTAACTTTATAGTAGTACTTCAGACACTTTAAACTTCACATATTTTTCCATGCAAAGCGTGGGCATGATCAAGTTGTTGATTTTAGGTTTTTTTTAAAAATGGTGCCCAGCTACCAATACATGTTAAAGACAAAAAAAATAAGCCTTTAAAAAAGGTTTTAATAATCAGTACAGAAGAATAAAGAGGAATATTCAGATTGTTTTAAGTAAATGCAGGAAGGGACACAATTATGTTTATTGGACATCATGTACCAATTTGAGTATGTCACATGGCTAGAGATACAATTGCCGTCATGTGAAATGAAGACAAAAATTCTAAGAATTATATCAAGTTGAGAGATAACAAGCCATTGAACTGCATAGGTTTGGAACTGAAATTTGTGCAACTGTACTAGAGGTAAATAAGATGTATGTGTACTTTACAGACTTTTCAAATGAACATAATGTTTATCGTCGATGCATCAGCTTAGAATACCGAACTTTTTAAATAAATCATTTTCCAACTTGACAATAACAGTATATGATAATTTGTTACACCTTACCATAAACTGGTTAAACTTGAAGAAAAAAATCAGCTGCCTTAATGAGATGATTTTGTTAGGGTTGGCAGGGCTGCATACGTAAGCGTCTAATTATAGATCCAATGTAATATGAAGCTCTTAACAGACTCAGTGCACGTAGGAAGAATCTAAGTAAAGATATTCTGTACAATTTACAGCCATGAATAAAAATCACAAAATTAGATAAAATCATGTACCAGGAGTTTATATATATATATATATATATATATATATATATATTCATGGCTCAGGAAAACCACTTTTCCTCTTGTCCTTACCAGGTTAAAGTTTTCTGGGCTGAGTCCAAGGGCCAAGTAGATTGAAATTTGCATCTAGAGATTAACTATGAACATATATTCCACCCTTTTTACAAGTATTGAAGTTCAGTATTGCTTAACATTTGGGTCGGGCAATTATAAATAACCTTAAATAGGCCTAATTTGCAGACTTGTTGTTTGTCTAGAACATGTAGCAAAGGAAGGGAGTTTACTCTCTTTTTAAGGGGGTGAAATGATTCATTTATATTGATGCATCACTACTTTTGCTGTAACAATACACATATCGATACAAGAGACAGAGAATCGATACAAAACGATACTTACTGTATGCAAGTTATTTTAGTCTTCAGCAGTCATGAATTATTATTATTAGTTTGCCTTGTTAATCAGTAAAATTATAATTCATCTGAAACAGCATTTGCAGCCACAGGTACTCATTTTTATTCATAAAAATGAAAAAGACCATTGAGAATACTCACTCGCCATCTACAAATTAATACAAAGTGACATGGTTTATAATCTGCCCCATTCCATGCTAATTATCTTAACCCAGCAGTATATTCAGCATATACTATACATTCCAAACATGTTCCATGTGTATAGTGAAATACTTTACTCATCATTCAATAACCACTTTTACGTGAAATTTCTACTTCTTACTTTGGACAATTTCAAAACTTCACTACTGGAGTGTCGCACAGTGAAATGTGTTGCACTGAATTTTCATTGGTGGTTATTGCTTGTTCCGGTCCAGTTTAAACAATAACCACCAGTCAGAAATTAATGTAGCTTATTCCCTACATGACAAACAGGAAGAATTGACGAAGCAACATAGAGACTTTGCGCAAAAGTCATTAATTGGTGTGTAAAGTACTTAAAAAGATGTGCTGTCCGGGTGTGCGATCACATGAATTCTGCAAAATTTGTATGAATTCATGCACTTGGAAAACAGTGATGCATGAGAGTTCCTGCAAATTAGGTGAAAGTCCTGCATATGAAAATGTGCTTGGCAAAGTATGTAATTTTTATTTAACCATTTTTGTTGCAACATCTGTTTTTTGGGTAGGCAGCTGTTTACACATCTGATTTCTTCAAGCATTACATGATTGGTTGTTAAACTAAATTTGATTGGCACAACGTACCCAGGAATAAGCATAATGGCATAATTTTATGTAATTGTTATTTAACCGTTCTTGTTGCACCATCTGTTTTTCAGGTGGGCAACTGTTTACACGTCTGGGTTCTTCAAGCATTATTTTAAAAAAGTTTCCAATACTCTGGAACTTTGCTCTGCAATAGTATTCCAGTTGAGATTAGAAATACCCACTCTTTTTCCTTCTTCCAAACCCAGTATATCCAATGGCATCAGAGATGCAGCTAAAATAAATAAATTCCTTTGTATGAGGGCCTCAAGGTAGATTAGTTCTTACCTAATTGTGTTACCCTCTTTAACTAAAGTCATTATTATTAAGCATTACATGAATGGTTGTTAAACTAAATTTGATTGACACAACGTGCCCAGGAATAAGTGTTATGGCGTAGTTTGAACCTTTCATGATGGAAGTTTTACAAATGCATGTTTAAAATAACGGGGTACCTAGAAAATACCAAAATGTCTGATTCCCGGCATGGCATACTACAGTTTTGTTTGGCAGATACTGGTTGATGATAGTGATGATGATAATTTTGAAAGTTATGAAGTGTATGGGATTATTGGATCTAGGAAAGTGTTAATGGAAATATCAGTGAGTGACTTTGAGCCCGAAAAAGGTATTAAATACAAGTCAGATGTATATGTTGGATGAACAAAAATAGACGGCATGACGATCAGTCTCCCTTTCAGCTGTATTTTGAAATGTTGAAAGGGCAAAATACTGAGCCTAATGCAGAAAATTTAAAAGTATAATGCAGTTTTTATTTTTTAAAAATGATCAGTTTAGCCCTGTAGACCATTTGCTACACAATCATATATTCATATCAGGGTTAAGATAAACTGAATAAATATGTGTTTAAGAAAAGGAAATTAAGAAGCAAAGATATTTATTTCAGTACCTCTGTCTGCACAAGCAGACCATGGCATTGATGGACTAAAATCCCTAAAACTATAGAACAGATAAGAAATCTGGCCTAGTAGTCAGTAAAGTGCTGATTCAACAAAGTAAGTTTATGTTAGTGAAAAATTCTGTTTTGGAGCAGATGTACCCAAAAGATAATATTGGTGAGATCTGGAAAATTGTACGTAACAGTCATAAAGATGAGTTTCCCAACACATTCAAGCTGACAAGGCTAGCTGTGTATATGCCCCTTCAGAAGGAAGTAAAGAACAATATTCATACATAAGGAACAGAGCATGCTCAGATATAATTAACAGATAAATGCTTATACAACTAGAAGTGACATCTTTTAAAGATGTTCATTTCAGCAGAGTTCCATGTAAGTGGAGCAGGAAAAAAGAGAGACATATATTAAAGTTTAGGTAAATATTGAACCATGTCTGTTTCTTCCTCACCCTCCTTTTTTTTTCACTCCCTATTTGTCGTTGACAGAGGGGGAAGTCTCCCTTAAAGGTCACTGGCCATAATCTAACATTTTTCTTTGTACATCAGATTTGCATTACATTATTAAAAGTAGTTATACTCACACAAAAAGAATAAAAAAATTATCAAGTGTAAAGAAGAAGAAATAATTTAATTACTCAAAATAGAAGTATACAGCACTATTACTTCCCCTTAGCTATGATTCCCACCTATAGATGACGCCAACTTGAAATGATGTACATTTATCCCCACAAGACGAAGTACATGCTTTTGTTGTGGAAAAATAAAACACTATAAACTTTGGAATGGGAACATTTAGATGAAACTTGAAAACTGATTTGCTGTTCAGGCTTATATCAATATGCGTGCATGATGCACTAGATTGTATCACTTTCAAAACTCTCCCACTGTTTCAGTTTATTTTCAAAATTCCCATTAAAACAGGTAAAAAGGAATCAATGCAGGCTTTCCTATGTCAGCTGACTTTGTAAAAAAAAAAAAAAGAAATCAGCACACTTAAGAGAATCCAAAGGAACCAAAGTTGGCTTCCTTATGTCGGCCGACTTCAACAAAAAAAAAATTGGCACAATTAAACGAATCCAAAGTTAGTTTCTGGGGTTGGCTTGCTTTGTCACCCAGGCTTCTATCTGATTAATCAGTCATATGTAATCATAATTGATACAAATGTTCATTGAGTCTCGTAGGGTATCTAGTATACACAGCAATAACTTGCTTCAATAATACTTTTGTAACCCATGCTAGTGAAAAGATTATCATTGGCACTCACAGTGAATGTATTTTCAAATAATGATTTTTATTTGCAAGATACTGTCATACAGTTAACCTTGATACAATACAATCTTGGTCATTTTGCACCTTATAATGTATCATGCATGAATGGCAGGTGCCTTCAAGCATTCAGGTGATATTTCCGTCTCATTTGCGATTTTGTTATCTGACATAAGTGATACTACAGTACTACAGTAAGGATGCGTATGCCAGCCAGCATCTGCTACATATACTGAGTTAGTGGATATATTTTTTTTATAATAAATTTTGCATGACGAAAAAAGAAGGAATAAATGATAACAATGCAAGGTTAGTTTCTTTCATTTTATTTTCAAATAAGTGTTTTGTTTATCTATTTTATTGTCCCGTGCAGGGAGAGGGGCACAAATTCAACACAAAATTATTTCGTTTCTCAAGTCTTGGGACATACACCTTGATTAAAAAAAGTTTCACCACAAGTTCAAAGACAGGAAAAAAATTATTTTATC